>JASANE010015699.1:0-19932 GCA_030248225.1 Trileptium ribeirensis
ACGATTTAGAAGAAGTAGATGCATGACATGTAACGGAGAAAATGTGTGATTTTTTCAAAAAATAAATGTATGAAATTATATACACATTTATGGTTTGGAAATGAAATCATGAACTCTCAGTAAATTTTAAATAAAATGTCACGGCTTTATTGTCTAATCTGTCATATAATTTTCTAATAGCAGTAAATTGCTAAATATGTTAATATGAATTTCACTAGAATTTACTACGTAATGGGATACTTTCAAAAAATATTTATTGGAACTGATACATTAACAATGTTAAATGTGGTGCAATAAATGTTTCAACATATTAAACGAAATCTAAAACATACAAATAAAATAACAATCATAGCTCGGTAAAAACCATTGGCTGAATTTCAAGCGAAATTGGTAGTTTACGTGTTGATAAGTGTGTCGGTGAAAACTGCAATTGCAAAGATAAAATTGTTCGGTACAGACTGTTTAGATTCTTAGAAAACCTTTAATTCTACTATTATAGTTGCAGCGATGAAACAGACCCCAGTTCAGACGCATAATCTAGCTGTTTATAAATTCGATTAAGTTTACGGTATCTGTTTCCAAGTCAAGCTGAAAACGAAACGTTATGTAACTAAAATGAACAGCTTAAAGCGGCGTAGTCCTAGGCAGATTTAGGCTTACTGTATAGAAATCGACAGAAGCCGCACAGGCATCATGATTCAATCTTCACTTTTCCGTACTTGAGATATCTATCGCTAGTCTACCGTCTGAAAAATCAGTGTTTAGTAAGCTTAGTGGTATGAAAGCAGAATTATTGGACTATATATTATTTTAAACTAAAATCTAGATTGCTATGCAAGAGTAAGTTTAAGATGCGCCCCAACCATTCTCTTTTGACACCTTATATAAAAGGTTGTTAGAGAACAAAAGTCGGGTTTCAATAGCAGCATCCGATTTCGATATTTTTCTATTTCATAACGACATTGGCAAATGCAATTCGGCCCTGTACTTTAACACCAATGTGTTCGCGAACATTTTCAAATTATAATGTATGAAATATGAAACGGGCTAATTTTTCTGTTCTTTAATGCAAAAGTGAAAGGCCTGTGAACAACTGAATGGCAATTGGTTTTGACAAAAGAGGATGGTAAGGGGCGCAGCCTAAGTTTACTCATGCATTATAATGCAATTTGGTTCTTGATGCTTTAAGACTTGAAAATTTATATTATTTTATTTATTAAATATATTGTATGTTTGAATTTATTCGTTAAAAAGAAAATTACTGCCTGCTATATTAACTCAAACAGTGTTATAAGTTTACGTTGGTTTCTCGTCATCGCCATATTGATAACTTATAAACAAATTATTAAATCGTTAGAAATCAGACGGTAAATCACGATTGCTATAAGTCATTTTGCTAATAGAATAAAACACAAAAACAGTAAAAATAAAAGAAAAAATAAACAAAAAACTCAAATACAACAAGTCAATAGCTAAATAATCAACTGCGCTTGAATTAACCATATGTCTCTTAACAAGTTTCCATAAAATTTCAGTTACCTTATGTTTTTAGGGCGAACACAATATTTTGCATAGGTGATGTGGGCACCGTAGCAATTGTACAGTGTTTATCTATAAGCTTCATGGCAAACCTTTTTGTAGATTTATTATCATCATGCTCGCTGTGATAACAAAAAATGTAATAAAAACTTACAAATGTTGGCCACCAAAATTGTTAGCACACCAGGATCATATAGTCTTTTACAATAATGTAACAATGGTGTAAATTCCGCAGAAAATACTAAATTTTTAAAAGTTGCTTGCTGTCATAGTTTTATCCAGTATAGCTGTTCGTTTGAAATATTGAGAACTGAGACCCAAACAATAGTTGGTAACAGAGATGAAACCGGGTCACTACAACGTGACCCGGTGACCCGGTTAGCGTCAGACCCTACGACCCGAACAGAGCTAGCACGATCGGGTATACATCAACTTACAAACGCACAACTGTGAGAATTGCTCTTTGTTTAATGTCTTCTTTTCATATATTAATATATCAGTTGTTATATTAGTTTTGCACTTCGATAGATGTGAATTTCGCGCTTTGTTGTGGACACTCAGCCGACAGGTTGTCGTTGCCCAGGCTGCACGACGAGGACGTAGTCCACAAACCCCAAACTATTCCTGTCATTATCAGCTCGGTCTGAAACGGCCCCCCATCAATTTAACCTGACCCCTCGTCCCACATGTCACACTTCGCCACAAATCCGATCCAAGCCCTCAGGTAGAAATTTAAGCTGAATCACCACACGTTGTTTAGGAGCGCTGCACAATTGCAATGGGCAGGAAATTTAAAAACAATTACAACTTATCGAGCAACAAAGCGTATAAAATAATTCGAAGTTAAACAAATAAAAACGTTACAAAACCAAAAATAACAAATAGCAAATAATATGTATATGCATGATTTTATAAAACATTGAATGAGTAACTATATATATAGCAAACATTATTATAGAGTAGACGTTCGACGAAGCATGTTAAGTGTATGTTGCTGGTTCCTTCTCCTTCCCATTGCGGCGCCTCTGGAGTCACGCAGAAACTCATACTCAGAAAGTCATACTGCATACCAACTAAAACAGCAAGCAATGTGCTAAACCAAGCGAAACAAAGGCGCCAATTTTCTTTGACAAAATTGTATAGAGGCGCATCATGCACCATAAGAACTGAACCTCTAGGGAGGCAATTAACCAATGGCCTTCCCGTAAATACGCCCTTGGTTTACTGTCTACCATATTGCATATTGCAGCACTAAAATAAAAGCAAACGGTAACAGGACACTGCACAATCAGTAATAAAGCAGCAACAGCAAGCAGCGTTCGTATCGACATTTGGTATGCTGTTTGTATGTTTACTTGCGCAATCTCGGCTACCGGGTCAGCACCGGGTCAGGGGTGTGACCCGGTGACCCGGTCAGAAAAGTCCGAACTGACCCGGTGACCCGGTTTCATCTCTGGTTGGTAATATAACTTCAGGCTTGGAATGTAATTGGGTGCATTCCTTTCGCCCTACAGGCCGAAATGGCGAACTTTGATAATTTCGGTACTATTCGACTCAGATCGATGAGCTAGTTCAGAAAATGCCCTTTAGGGAAATTTGGGTTATCTAGGCATACCCTAAATTTGGGTCATTTTCCTTGCCCTCCCAGGCGGAAGTTGGCTAAATGGAAAGATAGAGTGGTACCATTCGACTCAGCTCGAGGAGCTGGTTCAGAAAATGTCCATTTGAATCAGTTTAGGGATTTTTTTCCGATTTTTGGTTTCCAAAGGTCATAATGGCCGAACTGGATATTCTGTGAACCAGCCAGTTGAGCTAAAACGAATAGTGCCAAAATTATCGCTGTATCTTCAAATTTAATCAACTTCGGCAGCGGAAGACTAAAGGTAAAGAACCCTAAATTTTCGCCTTCATGCCTTTTTGATAAAAAAATTGGAAAACACAGCTCAAAAGGACAATTTTGTACGTACAAAGTACGTATAAAGTTTAACGGGGAAAACATTTTTCTCATCAATCAAAAAAGAACAAATACCCTGATGATTTCCTAAACGAATATTTATATCTACTAAATAGGTGCTCTCTATTTATTATTTTTAATTTCAAAGAATTTAAACCGAAAAAAAACTGTTTGAACTCATCATCATCTAATATTTTAGTATATACTATTTTAGTTTAAGTAAAGTAAACATTGCAGTACTCAAATATATTGTAATGAAATGTTTTTGAAACTGAAATATTGCGAATTCTGAGTTGTAGTTATATAATACATCGTTATATTGTATTTATTTTAGGCAGATGACCTTGCGTATTGATTACACAAAAATGTTGTTGTATATATACTGAAATTGTTTTAAGCGTACCACCAATAGCTTAAACTTCACAACGTAAAGGTCGCAACGGAAATTCTTTTAACTGGCATATAATATAAACCGTAAACAAAGTATGGCATCGCATGCCTCTACCATATGCTGTCCTTACTGTAACAAGTGTACATATATCACTGTATAAATGCATGTTGTCCAATTGATGAGATATATATCTTCAGCTGCTAATACATTTTATAATGACAATTCGGGCGCAAACAAGATGTCAGCTGTTGTTTCCTTTCCAGTATCCTAAATTTAGAAAATCCATTGTTCATCCCGTTCAGTATCCTGAATGTAAACATTCCGCTGCTCCTTCCCCATCTGTATCCTAAAATTTTATGACGTTTCCCTTCCAGGATACATAAAATTTAACAAATCCGCCGTTCTTTTTCTTTCAGTAACTTAAATTTAGGAAATTTATTGTTCATTCCCGTAGAGTATACTGAATTTAGGCAATCCGTTGTTCGTTTTCTTTCCATATTCTAAAATCCGGTGTTCCTTGTCTTTCCATATCTTAAAATCCGCTGTTCCTTCCCTTTCAGTATTCGAAAATCCGTTGGTCCTTCCCTGTCAATATCCTAAAATTAGGCAATCCGCTTTCCATTTTGTTTTAGTATACTAAATTCAGGAAATATGTATTCCTTTTTTTGAGTGCCGTAAATGTAAGAAATCCACCGCCCATTCTGTTCAATATCTGAGGTTAATTCTTCTTTTCCCCCTAGACTAATATATTCCTATTTATATATACATATGATAGATTTTTCACGATATATTTACAACAGCTATGGTAAACCCCGCCCGAAAGGATTAGAGGCTCAGCAACTGATACGCCTTAAAACAGAGAGTATGTGAGCTGATATTAATTTTGAAAACACGAGTTTATTACTTATTATGAGTATATACTCATTCCGATCAAAGGTCGACGATGACAACACAATAATCATTATATACTGCCACAGTTGCTATGTCTATACTGCAACATCATGTTCCGGGTATGACTGGGTACATGATATGGCCTCATTTGTACAAACCTCTCAGTTGTAATGCCTATAGAACAAAAACGGTATACCTCATACGAGCAGAGCATATGAAATAAAAGTGGGAGTTTTATCATATTTGGAAGAAAAGATGAAGACTCCAGTGACACCGCTGACAGCAAAGTTGAAAAACCACGCAACAGCGAAAACTTATTTGTTACCGCATGATATTTGCTATGTGTGACTATATGCGCATACCAGCAATCGGAAGCAATGAATATAGGTATCTGGTTTTTCTACAACGCTGGTCCTAACATAAAGTTTGTTCAAAACGTTGGATTGAATATCATAAAAAACTTTTAATTTAGTCACAACCCTTCTTAATAATCGGGAGCGGCTTCGAAATCTGACGTTACTAAACGTCCCTTTGATCTAGTGTGGAAGGTATGCTTAATATTCCTATGTAACAAGTATTATAAAGTGGGCACAGGATGCGAATTTTTTGAAAATAACAAAATATAACCATATAATAGATGTCTAAAGTCCTTTGGTTCAGGATGCAGACGACCACTACGGAGAGGGTGGCGATGGCGGAAATACAGGGTGTAGGATATCTAAATATTGAAAACTTCATTATTGTGCCAAAGTTTGAGAAATTTTCGCACAATTTTGGCCAATGTTTGCCTGCTTTAGCTAAAATGTTCTCTAATTTTTGTCAGTTTGTACCTATTTTTCAAAATCATTCATGATTTTCACCGATTTTCGCAAAATATCCCGCAGGCCTTGGGCGTTGTTGGTGACTGGCTGCGGAGACTCAGGGGGTAATAAATGTTCCTTAAGGGTGGGGTCAGTAAATATATTTAAACGAGCGCTTCTCCATCTCACTGGTCAGAACACTACCTATGATTGATTTTTAAGATAAGAACAGACTAAAAGTGAGGAAGGTTAGGAATGGATCTTACATATAGACTGAAACAAATCAAAGGAGTCAGTCGGGCTGTCCAAAAAATATTGTCTGGACCCCTGTCTCCTATATTTGCACTCATGTTCATATATGTTAGGTGTCCATATGGGATACGTTGAGTTTACCCTTGTAAAAGTTGGCCACCCCGACGTACTTTCCGCAGGGTCCGCATGCGCCGTAACCCTCCACCACGCCGAAGCCGCGCGGACAATTTTGAAAAAATTGACAAAAATAGAAAAATTTTGGCAATAATTGGCACAAATTTGCAAAAAAATTGATTAACTTTAGCAAAAATTGGGAAAATTTATGAGTTCCCAAAAATTTTAAAAATTTACTCTTTTTCCTCCGCTTCTGTTGCGCCTTACCCATGCTCCCGCCAACACCATCTACCCACGTAAGCTGACCGGCTTTCGAAAATATGATATAATATATATATATATATATATATTATATGAATACATATGAATAGTGACCCGATACAAACGACTACCTATAAAATCATCGCCTGTAAATCGTAACAAATGCATGTTGAACAATCATTCAATGACATTGAGAATAACTTGACATGGTTTTTTGATTCGTGCGACAATTTTTGTTAAAAAAACAAAATTTTGATGTATAATACATTTTGACAAGGATATATATTAGGCACAGTATCTGTTTCCGACAATTTTGTTGTACTGAAAGCACAGCCATAATTTTATTA
Organism: Trileptium ribeirensis; assembly: GCA_030248225.1. Lineage (NCBI taxonomy): Eukaryota > Metazoa > Nematoda > Enoplea > Enoplida > Thoracostomopsidae > Trileptium > Trileptium ribeirensis. The sequence continues at coordinate 6,550 of JASANE010015699.1, forward strand.
AAGTAACTTCAAAAGTTCAAAGTGACATTTATAATTCAGCAGTGTGTTTGTCAACCTCTGGTCGCGTAGACATGGAAAATACAACGCTATAATAAGTTTACGTTACGTTGCTTCAGTTTTAAGGTATATATGATTATATATTTAACTCCTTCAGACATATACCTGTTCTACTGCAATTAATTACAATACTATGTGTTAAACGATTTATGGTTCTATGGGGTTGTTGTAATGCTTATTGGGAAAGGATTTTCGGCACCTTAGATGAGAGTTCGTGTATGTGGCCTGCAGAAACGAAAATTATGGCACTCGTTTTATATGAAATTTTATATGGCGTTTCTATCGCGCTCTAATTTTGCAAAACCGAATGAACCAAAACCCAACAGAAATGTTTTATTATAAAACTATTAGTACTCGAACAATATGTTCCCTGTGCACGGTATTATGCTTAAACCGCTGTTGTCCTATTACTAATTCGCTAACAATTTTATTGGGCTCCGGAAGCTGGCAAAGCGGCAAGTGTCCCCGCGAGGGGGAAATAACACAAGGGGGTGGACCGGAAAGTAATAAAAGCGTGGAGGGACCCAAACGGAATCTTTTCGGGAATGTTCCTGGCTGGAGGAGTAAGATAATCGACGAGCAGAAAATGTGTAACGGGAGGGAGGAGGATACCCTCAATCAAGCCAGAGACCAAGCACCGGAGTGGATTAGTTAGGTTTTCTCCCCCGTCCTCAATCCCCCCGCCGACCAGAACTAACTAACCCCATGGGATGTTATTTCGTCCGAGCCTCCCCCGTAGGGTGGGGTGTAAAACAAAACTCAAAAAACCCGGTGGTTTTTTTTTGCTCCCCCTGTATATCGCCCCACCCTCCCCCTCTACTCAATTAATAATAATAATAGTAAACACTTATATAGCGCCTATTTCGGTAAACGTTACACAGGCGCGTTTTATAAATACGATCAATGTCTGAATAAATACGTTTTCAGTCTGCTCGTGAATTGTAGTCGTGTTAGGTTCAGATCCCTTAGGTCGCTAGGAAGAAGATTCCACGATATTGGACCCAAAGATCGAAAACTCTCGCTCCGACAAACGTCAATACAAAGAATTTGGCTAGCAGCTAGTCGGGACACGGATGACAACTGCAGCATGCCTCTAAGCAGTGGCGGCGTTCCAGAAGAGAGAGCATTGAAAATGATAGTTAAAACTTTATACAGTATGCGCTTTTCCAAGGGTAACCAGTGCAGGTCATGTAATACTGGGGTGATATGCTCTCGGATTCCGCTTCGGGAGACAAATCTGGCGGCGCTGTGTAGCAGCATCTGAAGTGGGCGAAGTCGTGTGTTTGGCAGCTGGTAGTACAATGAGTTGCAATAATCCAAGCGAGACACAACGAATGCTCGCATAATCATGTGAGCAGTATTATCGTCCAGTCTGGGACGTAACCGCCACATTTCGCTAAGTTGCCGGATACTTGTTCGGGATACGTTTATTATATGCTGGTCAAATTTCATACGCGAGTCTAGTGTTACACCCAGTAATTTAATTGAGTCTGAAGGTTTTATAACTTGATCACCCGCTACGATGCTCACAGTATATGTGCCGCGGCTGAAGTAGATTAACTTAGTTTTGGCATAATTTAGCCGCAACTTGTTGTCCGCAAACCATTCCCCAAGGGCAATCATTAGAAGCTCAGCGGAACGAATAGTTTCAGCTATGCTGCTACTGTCAAACTGTTTGTAAAACTGGATGTCGTCGGCGTAAGCGTGTGCTTTGAAACCAGCATTTGTTATAATGTCAATTACAGGTGCGATATAGATGTTGAATAATAGGGGCCAAGAACGCTTCCCTGTGGAACACCACATGTGGTTCTGACCACGAACGACGTTTTATCACCAATTGTGACGCAATAGGATCGATCTTTCAGGTATGATTTAAACCATTCGATCGATGTGTTTGATACGCCAATGCTGCACAAACGACTGAGTAAAAGCTGATGATCAATCAAGTCGAAAGCTGCGGAGAGGTCCAGCGATACAAGCAATGTCGCTTTTTTCTGGCCATATTGTCTCGTATATCGGAGCATATTTGAAGAAGAGCTGTCTCTGTTGAGAAGCCTTTGCGATAAGCCGACTGCTGGGGCGGAATCAGGTGGTTTGCCTCAAGGTGAGCATAAAGTTCATTAAATACGGCAGTTTCTATCAGCTTGGATAGAAATGATAAATTAGAAATCGGTCGGAGGTTAGCAAAGTTATTTGGATCTGCAGATGGAGACTTAAGTATCGGTGTTACTATGGCTAATTTTTCTCGCGTTGGGAATACATGTTGAGTTAGCGAGGAATTGATAATAAAAGTTAATATTGGACAAAAATGATCAGTACATTGCTTTATGACGGCTGAAGGGACAGTGTCAAGTGGGCTGCGTTTAGAGCTTTTTGCAGCAATTAGGTGACGTACACTTTCTTCTGTTATAGGTAATATTTCAAATTGTCCAGTTCTGATATTATTCATGATTTGCTGGTCACGGTCGATTCTGGTGAAGGTGCGCCGTATGCTGGATATCTTTTCACTAAAATAGCGAGCTATGTCATCAGTCTTGTCGGGATGTAGTTGAGGATTCTTACGACTTTGAACCATCGAGCTAATTACTTTCCATTTCTTTGAGTGTACGACGCTGTCTAGTCGTTTACGCCAAAAGCAATTAAGTTTATTTTGGCAGAGTTCTCTGAAAGATTTGCGCTGCTCGAGGTACCTTCCACGGTTTGCTTGATTCGGGAGTCGGCGCCACAATTTTTCGCGCCGACGGACATTAGATTTTGCCCTGCGACATTCCGCATCAAACCACGGGCATTCCGGGCGCTCACGAATTACTTTACTCCTTATTGGAGCATGGCGATCAGCGGCTGTTTGCATACATTCGTAGAAAGCGTCTGTTATCGCATCTACAGTAGCAGCGTTGTCATGCAGCGGCACCGCAGTAGTGAAGGTAGTTATGGCATCATTTGCGAACAAGTGTGCATCCAGCTGTTTCCATTGCCGGAACTGAAAATGTTTTTGAGTCCAGGGTGCCCGTTTTGCACCACGCACAGAGAAAGTAATCAAATGGTGATCCGAAGCAGAGCATCCGGTCACGCGTAAGTCCATGACAAGTTTACTGTTAGATCGGCTCAGTACCCAGTCGAGTATATTACCATGAATGTGCGTTGGTTCATTGACGTGCTGAACTAAGTCAAATGATTTAATGATATTTAGCAGTTCATTATTAGCCGTAGGCACGTTAAAATCGCCGAGGATGATCAACTCATTCGAGCTCATTGATAAATGAGCAAGAAAATCTACAAATTCGTGGCAGAAAAGCGTTATACCTGTCTGTGGGGTTCTATAGATTACCGCAACTGTAATTCTATTTTCTCCAATGGAAGCCATCCCCACCAGTTGTTCAAAGCACGAGTAACGCAATGTGTTGGTGTTGCAGAAGCTGAAGGCAACATTTTTGCGAAATATCACCGCAAGACCACCTCCGCGGCCACCGTATCGTGGCTTAGAAACCGAGCTATAGCCGTTAGGTGTTGCTTCTTGTAAGGCGACAGAAGAGAGGGTTCGCAACCACGTCTCTGTAAGAGCGAGGATCTCTAATCGGCTATCACTGACTACGTGACGTACAGTAGCAGATTTAGAATTGACTGAGCGAACATTTAGCAGTCCAATATTTACGGCGTCATTAGCTAGTCAAGCCGTTTGTACAATAACTAACAACTGAGTTTCATTATGATTCGAGCTAGCAGAATTTGAACGAGCAGTAGGCTTCGGCAAACGTAGGATAAGAGGTTCTCTGGTGCAAGGTTCGGTCGAGGGCGAAGCAGTACGGACTGACGAAGAAATCTGAGATGTTTCACCTGCAGTAGCTGAAGCCGCTGATAGTTGTTGGCGACGTGGCGGAAGACCGAGGCGGACTCGGGCAGAATCATCAAGTATGAAGCGTCGGTACTCGACGCCGGAAGGCCAGAAGGATGATTCAGTCAGAGACAATAGCAGTGCTCTGCTAATGACAACGTGAAATGCTGCGTCAGCTGACTTGGTTGCAACAGGAAAGACATGCAACGGAGTTATCCCGTTTAAAACCATCATATCAGTGATGTATTGAGCCGTTGTATCCGCTTTGAAGCGACGAACTAGGAGATGCGCCCGCGGAGATGGACGCGCTGCTGCATTTGATGATGCAGCTCCTGAGCCGGTTGACGTTTGAAGTCGTGATCGGTTTTCACGTAAGTCCTTCTGATGACGCGGATGCACTGTGTTGTTTCCACTACTGGTCGTGTCGAAATTCGTGTTATAGTTGTTATTCTTATAACGGCGGCGCAGCCGGACTGTGGTGAAACCATCTTCGACAGCAGCCGGTGTATCATTCGCAGTTTCGACTTGCTGAGCCCATGATGAGCCGTCAGCGGGCTGTTGTATGTCGTTGCTTCCTTTTAGAAGACTGATAGCTTGTTGGAGTAGTCGCTGATCAGTACACGAACTTGCCAGGCGGCAGATCTCGCCCCGCAAGCAATCCAGTGACTCGAGTGAATTCATTCTTTTTTTTTTTTTTACTCCCACAGTATATCTTTGGCTTCTATGCTGAGCTATTTTATTCGACTCAGTCTCAAAAGGTTTTGGTGTATATGATAAACAATAATAATCTGGCGTAGTTTGGTTGTGCCCTGTGCCCCACTATACTAAACTAATCCGATGCTAAGCTATTTTATTCGACTCATCCTCACAAGGTCTGGTGTATATAACAAAACAATAATAAACCAAGTTTATAAAACTCCAACATATGATTCGTAAGTTCTTAGAATTAATTGTCAAAATAGCCCTCTGCTAACGCTCTGTCGTATTCTATCATATACCGAACGATACTGCTTGGGTTCATTAAAATTCAGAGCAAATGAAATAGCAAATATCAAGGTATAAACATATCAGTAAGAACTAAAATTCGAGACAAATTTTAAAAATAAATTGAGATCAGAAAATAAATACATAACCACGATAAGAACTGCAGCTGGTATAATACAACGAAACTAACTCTTTAGCTACCTCCATAACATATCAGTCACGTACTAAGTAACAATTTAGTCGAAAAACTCAACATCTTACCCAAATATGGGATGGCTAAATGTAGACACTAACAACCAAAATACGAATCACATACATATTGTGGTAAACAGCAACAACCCTTCCATAAACTATGTAGTGCGTTAACTCAGTGGTTTCTTTATCATATGGCTCAGTGCATGTCGTCATGCACTCTCGTTGTGAGGTTCCTTGACTTGGACTGGACTTTGTAAGACATTACATGATACAGAAACAAAATTTTGACTTCATAACAAGGGTTTAATCAAAATTTTGCCGATTGCAGTAAAGATCAAATGTAGCCAGTAATTGACGTAAATTAACATGGATAAGTGAAATATATTAGGAAAATCATTAATATAACTTCCAAAGTCTCTTAATATTACATCAAATATGCATATTATATATTCGTATTAAGATTTGCCGTAATCTTGCATTCAAAACTGAAAAGCGTTTAATTGCTGATTGAGAGGATTCAGAGGTCGTTTAATGCGATTTCAAACATTTTGATGATCAAGATCTTTAATATATATATATTGTAATATATAATATTGTATGAAGTTTGGGCAACTGTGAGACAGAAAATGTCGAACGGGTGCGATTGAATGGAACGTTGTGCGATATTTCGAGAGTTTGTCTACAGCCGACATGTATATTGCGACCCAAACCGTGCCCCAACACATCGACAAAGCAATCAAGCACTCGAAGGCAGACGTCCTTATAAAAAATTCACGTTTCTGTTCCTGCTCTTACAAAACTCCACCTGCACATTTCAAACGATGGATTAAAACTGTCATTATATCAAGTTGGGTCTATCGATCAAGCGATGCCATCACAATGTATGGCTCCCGAGGTCAAACACAAAGTCGCGGAAGGTATTAGTATCGGATTATCAGTTTCTGGGGCTGGGCTGAGTCGGAGTGATGAGAATCAAGTCACATTTGAGAACGTGCTTCAGGGGTACAAGACATCAGCGTTGAGTGCCAGCATAGTGTGTCTGGTGTTTGTTCTTCTCTGTCAAATGCAATGGAACTCGAGCTCCCAAATTTTAAACGTATAGTTTACTGGGCTCATATGAAGCAACGTGTTCGAGAACGTATATTTTCTCTTGGGCCGAATTGGAAAATTTCGTGGCCTACAGTCGATTCCGACCAGGATCACCTCCTTATCCACATATTTTTGATGTGGCCAAACGTCTGTTTTTGGACAAGCTGTCTTCAGTTAATTTTGGTTCAAACGACTTTCGTCAAACTTGAATTGAAAGCAACTTATGCAAATGGTACGAAGGTGATGCGCTGCTCTCTGTCCTTGCTCAAACAACGGAATGTAACGATGTAACCATTATGTAACGGACAATTACACTTGTCACAAACGAACGTGTTTGCCGGAGTTTCTAGATGTATATCAATCTGTCCTGGTAGATCGAAGCACACAACGCCGTAGCATATGATCTGTTAGTAGTTCCGATTTACGGGTCATTCCGTAGTATTAAGAACAATGGATTTATACGTTAATCTGTTATTCAACAGGGGCATCAAAATCTCAGGCGGTGTGTCCCGTGGCACTCCCAAGCGGCTACGAATCTGACCTGTGTTATATACTGATGATTATATGCATATTATAGCCACTAATACTTATATATGTGTGTAATCTGAGCTAACATATAATGTAATATCACGATTTACATATAATTTATGGCTGAATAATGTTATAAAATATGTATATTTAAAAATTGAATGAATGCATATGTAAGCATTATGTATGTAAGTATATAGTGTGTATATTATATATGTATGTACATTTAATTTATACATGTTTCGGTAATTGAAACGGAGCGAGTATAATGGGAGGCGTTTCCTCAAAAACCACACAATTACGCAAAATTATTGTGCCGTCTGTGTCACGTATTACCGCTGACTAAATTAGTAGATTTAACTTTTTTTCGACATGTAGCAGGATGTAGATGTGCACCTTAGCGTTCACTTGCATGGCCGCATTGATTTCTCATCCAAATTCTCACAAAACCGTCAATAATTGGAGACTTTTTATTTTAGCAATCTGTTCCAATATCATTTTTCCAGGTGCATCGGATCGAAAAATACACCTATAATCCATGTCAATCTATAGTTACACAATCTATTGTTACTATAGTTTTTGTCAGAGAAGCCGTTTTCGTGCTTAAAAGTACCCCCAAAACAGGAAATGTCAATTTTTTTCTTTGATTTGAACGCATGGTTTGTTATAATTGATTTGGATGTATTTATAGGAATATTTACATTATACGTTAAATACGTTGGTTTCACTTGTAAACTTATATTGAGTATGTCATAACACTGCGATTCGCTGCAAGTTGCTGAAGTTGCTTAATTAAAAGGTCTAAAATAGTGATGTTATGCCACTTTTTCAATTTAGTTGAACGGAAAAGGTTCGAATAGGTCCACAATTTTCCGGTGTTGCTGAATATGATGAAAGTAATTGTATTTGCATGATATGCATTAAATATTAAGGCAGGCGTGATGAACCTAAAGCGTAAAAATGACATTTCAAATTACAATTTTTAAACTTGTGATTTATACATTTCTAACTTTTCGTGTTTTTAGATTATTGGAAAAGAACTAAAGCGTCTACCACTTTTATTGTGCGATAGAAATGCACGTATTGTTGTCAATAATGCACTGTCGGTGCATTTTTGTCAGTGTGCGAATTTAAAAATGGTGAAGAAAGCTCAACTTGGAACTGGAACAGTGCAGTTGTCACTGAGAGAAGACTATCCGTGCTCGCCCGGTTTCTTTTCGCTACAGAATAAGTACCATATACAAAAATTTGCCGTGATAAATATGAAATAATGTCAAGCACGTGTACCTTTTAGCTATAGCAAATTCGAAGTTTTCGTGTTTTTGGATTATGGGAAAAGAAATACAGCGTCTACCACTTTTACGATAGAAATGCCGTATTGTTGTCAATAATGCACTGTCGTTGCATTTTTGTTAGTGTGCGAATTTAAAAATGGTGAAGAAAGCTCAACTTGGAACTGGAACAGTGCAGTTGTCACTGAGAGAAGACTAACCGTGCTTGCCCGGTTTCTATTCGCTACAGAATAAGTATCATATACAAAAATTTGCCGTGATAAATATGAAATAATGTCAAGCACGTGTACCTTTTAGCTAAGTTTTCGTGTTTTTGGATTATTGGAAAAGAAATAAAGCGTCTGCCACTTTTACGATAGAAATGCCGTATTGTTGTCATTAATGCACTGTCGGTGCATTTTTGTTAGTGTGCTAATTTAAAAATGGTGAAGAAAGCTCAACTTGGAATTGGAACAGTGCAGTTGTCACTGAGAGAAGACTATCCGTGCTCGCCTGGTTTCTTTTCGTTACCGAATAAGTACCATATACAAAAATTTGCCATGATAAATATGAGATAATGTCAAGCACGTGTACCTTTTAGCTATACCAAATTCTTACAATTATATATGATCCCACACATTATTAAAACAACTTTCACCAAAACCTTAGGTTCACTATGTCTAGAGCGGCATAGTCTATATTTTACTTATGCCCTCTAGGTTACTTCGTCCGATGAAAATAAAATAACAATCAATGGCAGAATATGAAACAAATACAATACAAATTCATTTCCAATGATACCATACAAAAACCATGTTAATTTTACTGCAACGTTCCGTTTTCCTGAAACGGGTTTAATATAACTAACTCTCGAATGAACATTCGATAAACTGATCTGCACAGCAAGATTACATACTAACGCTCGCAGAAGACTACCATACATTCTATAATAAAGCACAATGTGATAAATATGTAAGGATGTAAAGGAGGTAAGTCCTGACACATGCAGAGTTTCACACATCGTTGCTTAAAGTAGACTTAAATCTTTAAGACACATCTTAATTTAAGACACATCTTAAAGTAAACTTAAATCTAAACCAAGTTTCGTATTCACCATTGGTTAAGGGTTTGGTTTGGTGATTCCACTTCATTTGTTTCGCCTGAAATCTCAATGTACATTTGAAAATCAAATACAACTACCACTTTAGACATAAATCACATGTAAAAATTTGATGTCCATATTTGTAATACTTGGCTGTGCTCCTAAGATTTAGACTCCAATTTCTCTAAGATCATATTCCCCCGGGTAAAACTTGTGAAGACCAACTGGAGAAAATCGGTAAGATTTTTGGTTACACCCAGACCTACCCCATTCGTCCACCGAAACCACCTACCGCACATAAGCCGACAGACACTGAAAACCTATGAAAGTTAGAGGCTTCGTAGAAATATGATCTGACTTCTTAAAAACAAAAAAATATTGGCCATCGCCAAAGAGCCTGCAGCCGGCACAAATTCAAAAATAACCCTCTTTAATACATGGACATGACCAGGAGCCGAAACGTCTGGGCGGGCCTTACCAAATTACACAATCCCCGCAACCTGAAAACTGGAAAGTCAGCCTATGCATTTATAATATAAATGTGCAATGGGACAGCGATAGCTGATTTCCTATTAATATGTGGCTGTCGGCATGCGCAAGGTACACAATGGGACGTTATCAGTGTGGTGTTGATCCTTGCGGCGGATGCGCCCTTGTCCATAGCCCGTACCTCAAGCAGATATTTATTAGCAGGCGAACTGCGCCATATTTTTTTATGTCAAAGTTTTATCACACAGTATATATTGGCGCTTTTCGAACAAGAAGTACATAGATTAAAAACAATATCTTATTTAATAAGCACGGCGGCATACTTTTGCTACTGTAACCCCAAATATATCAGCTCGTACATCTAAAACCGTGAACTTAGGGATGATGTCATATTTCTCCGTAGAATATTTTGTCAAGTTTTTCTCATCTCGAATTATCGGACAATAAGTTTTTTTGTCTATATAAGGTTACGGCCAAGCCTAAACCTTATCATAAGACTAAGTTTAAGCTTAAACCAACGCCTAAATGTAAGCCCAAGAGTAACCATAGGCTTGGCATGGGGTCACATTACATTGTAAATCTATGGTACTCATGTCAAGCATCAAAACGACTTGTACGTTATATTTACATATATTTATATTTTCACACCATGAAAACTAAACAGCTAAACATTCCTCTGTTACAGAATGGAATGTACTAAACGTGTTAGCAATTTATCTGGTAACGTTATTAGTCCAATCGGTACCAAAACTGCAAAGCAAGCCATGATTATGAACCGTTCATAGCTTACGCGAAATATACAAAATGTTTGTCAAATAATATAATCAAATAGTCGCGAGGTTTCAGCTATTTATTATACGGCGGTGTGTGATCAGCAATAGTGAACATGCATTTTAAGGAAGTAACATATCAGCCATATCACTAATTTTATAATAGGACAAGTAATATAATCAATTAATCGCGAGTTTTCAGCTTATTATTATACAGCCGTGTGTTATCAGCAATAGTGAACATGCATTTTATGGAGGTAATATGTGAGCTATATCACTAATTTTATTTAATAGTCGAATTTAAACAAGGAACTATATATATACCAGCTTCCTTTAATGGATTCGAGTTTTGTTATACTGAAATCTCAAATGGATTGTATATTATCTAACATGAGCAAAATAATCATATCAAACGAGTTACATCTTTCAGAAGCATAATATACTTAAAATAAATTTTTAGTACGTTTTAAAATCGTCATACTATATGGAATTTGTCACAGTACTTACATTATTATCGTTTCAGTTTCATTATCGATAACTATCACCAACACAGGTTAATAAAGTATACAAAAATACACCCTCAAATTAGTTAGTTCGTTAGTTAGTAAAGAAGTCATTCCATTTATAATTTAATTCTGTATTCGTCAAGCAAATATATAACTTCTTATTTCAATATTATTTTTCTATATCTATTTTATATCTCTTAACACTAAACTATATATTTATTAAAATATATATGCACTTTTACAAATGTTATAGTTAATATCGATATAGGAATATAAGAAAATTATATAACTTTCCACAAAAATATTTGTCTGTATGCGTAGTAAATAGATGGATCATAATTTCATCATCTCAAAAATTTCGCGTATCCTATTGTATCATGCGACACTGTATATATACCGAGAAATCAGACTGAGACATGACGTCTATTGTATTATAATAATAAAATACTATAGAGTTTGTAAGGATAAGAGAAAATTTTCGCCGGAAATACCACATATTATATCATTATAACCGCAGCAAAAAACGTAATAATATTTATTTTGTATTATTTAAACTCTAATGTGACTATATAAAATAAAGTCTGTCTCTTCGTTAATGAAACTTTAAGGTAATACTAAACGTAAATTGTCCATTATGCAGTATATTTCCTTAAATAAAGTATTTTCGCAATATATAGTATATATGCATTTGCCCTGCAAATATGTCTCAGTTTTAGGGCCTAACTCAGGGACCTGTGCCATGTTTGAACCAATTCGGGTTAAGATTAGCAGGTACCTAAAAGTCCTGAGCTGATAATTCGAACTCAGACGTAGTTTAATAATAGTAAGCTAGCCATATCAATAAGTAAAATTGTCAAATAAATATATATCCGAGTTAGTATATAGTTATCTTGTATTGATAACACGGTTTAAAAGTAAACCAGCTGTTTATTTACTTAATCAGAAACATTTTACGAAAATTAAGCTATAATAAATTTTCTATCAATTTCCGAAAATATCTCCTAAATTTCGAAACAAAGCTTTTACTAAAGACATAGTTTTTTATAAGTTTTCAATTTCTAATTCGTTTAAGAAACGCACCCAATATAATTATTAAAAATTGTGATCGAAGAACATGAAGTCATTCTGTTACGATGCCTTATGATATATTGGCAAATATATTTAGTCTGCTGAGAAGATTCAAGCTTCCATTTTCTGAGCCACGTTGATGAAATTTTATATCACAGTTAACTATTAATAGATTTACACAGTTGACAATTTTTGGGGCTGGGAGCTAACCGAAACGTCGCCAAGCTGTTATACACCAGATTTTATATTATATCTCATAGGTGTCCAAAGTCATTTTATCACAATTTTTGTGGCTGGACTGTGACAACCGAAACGTCGCCAAGCTGTGATACACCAGATTTTATATTATACCTCATAAGTGTCCAAAGTCCCTCAGCTCAGTGTCACAGGCCGGGGGGGTAAATGTTTAAAAAATTCGGGAACTCATAATTTCTCCCAATTGTGATAAATTGTTCCAAATTTTGCCCTATTTTTTGATAAATGTTTCATCAATTGTTACTAAGTTATGCCAAATTTTCCCGAATTTTTTGTCAATTTCCACCCGTAAAGATTCGGTTTGAGTGGGGGGAGGATACGATTCTTAGGAAGACGCATTTTCCATGTTTTGGACACATAATAAACATATGACACAGCAGACATTGGGACAATTCTCATATATAAGTGTGCTCCATGACGAAATACACTGGGTAAACAAAAAAATTGTTCCATTGTAAAATTTGGCCAAACATATTGTGCGCTTCCGAAACTTAACATTAATTGCACATATTTGACTTAACCTTTTCACAACGTTAGTTGTACGCGAATATTTAGATTATCTAGTGATAAATAAATTTCCGCATACAATACATGATTTCAAACCGATTTTTTGTCATAAACACTCAAATTATGCAAAAACTAAATGGTAACTTGGCAATAAATACTGAACTGTACGAGATTTACTTAAATATTGCCTGTTCAGTTTTATCTTGTATACAGCGGTGTTATTATATCCCTTTACTTCCTGAATTAATTTGCATTCCCATTACGAATTTCATATTCTGCATTTGAAGGGCTATCGTGATTAGTTAACATTCAGATGGTTTCGACCTACTCCTAAAACCTAAAGTCATATTAACCGACCCTTACAAATATATACTAAAATCATAGATCGGTACTAAAACAAAATTTGGATAGATGACATAAATATTAGTAATTTATACAAAAAAACATGTACAAAACAGATCTAAATTTCACTAAAATACATAAAAATGCTGGACTCTGGGCGCCAGACTGTGCTAATTTGCCACCTACGTCGGATCACGGTTTTTATTGTAAACTATGTTAGAAATTGAAATCGGTTAAAATAGGAGGGGCTGTGTGTAAATTAGGGAAAAACAGGGATGGTTCAATCCATGTATTGCATAGTGTTGGTTTTTTGTCTATGTATGCTTTTGCTGGGATACTGAGTCAGTCATAGATAATGTCAGCAATACGTAACTGAACGAAGTAGGTA
>JASANE010015702.1:0-15882 GCA_030248225.1 Trileptium ribeirensis
GCTCTGATAGAATTCCTTTATGTCATAGTGAGATCAAACGTCACACATAAAAAGTGACGTTGCATGCATGGCGTGCGACGAACGCCCAATATAATTGCAAACCTTTCTTTATATTTGATATTTAGTACTGGTATAGTATAACACTACGGCATGACAGAAAAATAACTCACAAACAAAGCAGTTAATATATAATTATAAATATGGACTAATACTCCATTTTGCTTAATAAAACACAAATTGACATGAACTATTAGCTGAAACTGAATAAATTAATGGAAGTTCCGCAGTTTCGGTAGATTTTACCTGTATGATTTACAACAGGGTTCGATAATACTTTCAAAAAAGACGAAACTTCTACTGCAAGGTGAAAAATATATCTATCAATTCTGTTGAAACTACATCATACTTTATGAAAAGGCGTCTATCTAAGTCGGAACAGTTGAAGAGAGGCGGCACACCTAGTAGTCTTTGTTTGAGGGGACCCATAACACATAACCCATTTCAGAAGACCCATAATCTATTTCAGGAGACTCATAACCCATTTCAAAGGACCCATAACTCATTTCAGCGGACCTATAACCTATACAATGGTCCCCATAAATGAGAAATTGTCCTCCAGTATTTGACGGCTTTCTACCGCAACCTGAATACTTGAGCCGTTTTTATCACCACGTTTATTTGTGTGTATTATGGCATCAGTGCCAGAAGCTTGTAGGATTGGGATATGATGACTATATTTATTCCTTAGATGACATTTGTAATGCACACTTATGTTAATATGAAAGCGAGATTAGCATTACAAGAACAATTTTCGAAAACAATTATAAAAATAGACGACCCGGACTGGCCTAATTTAAGTGGAATTATCTGCTTTTGATGACAAATATTATACGTTATAACTTTTCGAAATGGCGTCCAAGAAACATTTGCAGCTATTAAAACAGACAAAAATTTCGTACGCTTCTTTGCACTGTTTCCTAATCTAAAGTTTAATATTCATGCCTCGAATTTTAGAAATGACGCCTTAATGTAAAAATTATTGTGCTCTTACCTAAAATCAAAGCTTTATTTCTATGCGACAGCTTAGTTTCAATGTATCTTCCTATATATTCCCATATTCCGATTGTATATTCCTATTATATTAATCTTTGTTGAAAATATTGAATTTGCAATAAAACTGAACCTCGGTAATCTTAACTATTGGATGAATACGCTATATTGAATAAATCGCAGCAAAAAATATGCTCTCGTTTTCAAAAATTAAGATCCTGTCATTTATTCTTAAAAAATAAAATGGATGCAATATTCTTTACCGTAAAAGAGCAAATGTATAAGTGAAAACAGCTAGTTTTGTCTTACATATATTTCAATAAGTTTTATTATATACTCATGTATATTTCAATAAAGTTATATGTTGTCTTCACGCATTGTATTTCAGATGCATCCAAGCATAGAACAACGTCAGAGCCATTCAACAATTATTGTGACCGCCTTTTCTCTAATAATTTCAACTTTACGAAAACGTATGTATTTAATTAATTCATTGATTCAGATTTCATTCTACTACTTTTCAATCTATTAAGAATTGTTTTAAATTGTTAACTTTTATGTATTGTTCAAAATTTGTATATTGTTTCATATTAATGTGTTACATTGAAAAAAATTTTCTCTACATTTTGCTAATGCGTTTTTACTTTATATACTGATACTCTAGATTATATAAAAAGATTTAGACACTCGTTTTTCCATTTTGTAACAGTTTAGGAAAACTTGATGTGAAGACCTCAGGGGTGAATATAAAGTACCTAACATCATGTGACAGGACAAAAATTTTTGTGTTAAATTCTGATATCAGGTTACGCTTAGGCTTAGACTCAGGTTTAGGCTTAGACCTAGCGTTAGGGTTTGAACAGAAAGGAATTATGATAACAGAGTCGGAATTTTAAAGAGTGAAATTTGACATGCTGAAATTTGAAATAAAGTCTAGTGCAATGTAGGTATGTTCCTTTTGGTGTTTATTATCACGCACTGATCAGGATATTTGTTTTTAAGTAGATTACTTAAAATTTCATATCATTAAGCAATACAAATCATGAATTGAAATAGCTAAGTGTTATCGCATAGCATTTATACTTTCTTCGTGTTTGGTACCCAGCCGTCAGGCTATGACATTGATTCCGAGTTTCATCTGACTGTATGAGCTGATAGTAAAAAAATTTCGTTGAAGGTCAACGCGTTAAAGACCTTGGCCAGTATCTTTATACTGTATAATACCTTACATTTGATTTTGAAGACAAGCGACAACGGAATGTGTTTTTCAAATGTCAATATCCACACGCTTATGTGACGGATAAAAAATGGACTTTTACAAGACAAAAATTTGAGACTATTATGTCACTGAAGGAAACATAAAAACCGCAAACCTACAGCACTACTAAACAGACACAGTGTTATACACAAGCGTCCTTAAAAGAACTAAATTTGTCTGTTTGATATATTCATCTGAAATAAAAGTTTGCTTTGATTTCTTAAGATTGTAGTTGTTTTAAGTATAATTTCCTAGATATAAAGTTTACCTTGTTTGCATTGCGAACATGCTTAAATTATTTTTGTGTCTGTAAAATTGTACTATATTTGGTTAAATTATTTCAATAGAGGTTGTAGCTGAAAATCATAAGATGGCGTAAATGTTTCTACATTTGGGTTATACATTTAATTCTTTGATTTAAACTATTCATAGCATTTTTGTAACAGAAAGCAATACTTATTCAAAATTCAAGAGACGGGATGCCATATAAAGGCATTTATCAATTATTGATATGCAAAGATGTTCGTATTTTACTAAGTTAAATTTTTCAAATCAGACCAGCTGAATTTTGCGTCCAGGAACACGACTGTTGTGACATTAGCCTCGAGTAAAACAAACGTCACTGTGAATAAATTAGCTTTTATCTTTAGATTAAATGTAGCTTAACAAAATATTTTAGTAGCAGAAAACAACAATAAATAAAAAATTCAGAATAGTAATTACAATTCGAAAAATGCATCTTTCTTGTAGGAAGACTCTTTGTGCAAAAGAAAATTTCTGTATATAGGATGGAAACTGAATCCTGTAACACTTCATGGAATCTTTAAGGAACTTTGAAATGTTTAATGTTTACATAGCTGCAACTATAACTATGCTAACAATCACCATTCATCTCGCAGTTTTGTAACAATAAAAATAGATCTTAAAACTTTATAGCGCAACCATTTTCGTCGAGATATAACTGAGGAAGTAATCATGATAGGCGTGCGTGGTTTGTTAGCTATGCCGTTTTTAGTGCACTAAGTTCTGGCCGTAAGCTTACGCCTTTTTCTAAAAACATTATATTTTTTAGCACTTAAAATTTTCCAAAACTAGCTATGTAATTATTATGATAATTTATTATGTCACGTGAAAATCCTTTTTCAAGTCTTAAAATACAAATTGAACTGTGTGCATTTCCGTCTAATTTAGCTTCTGTTTTAATATAAAATTCCGTTCAATTTATATAAATTATCAATTGCATTTCAGGGCCCAAATCATACCAGTCAATATTGATAATCGTTGGAATCGTCATTATTTTGTTATATTTTTGCATATTCGTATCTCGTTTGGTAAGTGAGAAATCTTGGTTATGGAATTTTGACAGAAATCATTCTCTCAAGTTTTCAGTGAGTGTATGGGCAAGTAACGAATAGCTTTTAGGTAGTGTTTTAATTTTTCATCCAAGTTCTAGTGGTACATGAAAACCTCAGACTAAAAGCATAGGTACACATTGTAAAATGAAAAAAGAGGCCCAGGCAATATATGGAAAGCAAATTTGTAAACTATGCAAAAGCCCCACTCCTATATTCTATCGGAGGACAGTTCAGCTTTCCCCCTCCTCTCTGTATTTCTAGGGGTTATTTGGTCCACCTTCGATTTCAAAGAGAGACTTTGTCTCTCTTCTCGAAGAACATGGAAGGACAAATTTTCCTGTAATTCGTCCTTCTATGAAATTGTCCTTGCGATCGAATGGAAAGAAGGTAAGATGAACTGTCCCCATCATGAAATACAGGACACATCGCGAAACGCACCGTGACATCTCTATAAGCTTAGAACGCATAAGCTGAAGAGTACCATACTTTTCAGCAAAACATCATGGACTATTGATAAAACGTTTTAGTTTCCATATTAGTAAGTAGGAATGTTTGCTGTACCTGGGATGTTGTATTATTCGTATCCTGGTCAAATCATATCAAAATAGATTTTTAGCGTTATATGATACGTCAAGCTGATACAAGATGTTGATACTACAACAGCTATTAAATGGTGGTAATCTAGTAGCGGTGGTAATCGCCAAAAACTTTGTAGGTGCTCGCTGAGCAAAAAACTTGCACAGAACTGAGTCGTTGTATGGCACGTTAACATATAGGCCACCGTAAATAACCATACATTGTATCTTAAAACCAGGGAGAAGGCACAATTCTATATCCGTCTGCCCTAGGCCGTGCTACAATGGGATGTTTTCATTTTTCATGAAGACTCGCCTTCTTAAGTTTGCCGTGTTTTTATTTATGTTTACCGTGATGATTGCCTGTAACTAAGAATAAGTCAGTAAGTCCAAACCCAAACTCTCAGTTTTTTACCGTAGTCATAAAATCTCCAGAGACCGTGTGGTATCAACATTTTTTGGAGATGCAATTTTAATACTATTGATCAGTACATTTGCTTTCCATGCTAAAAATCACGTATTCCAACAGAATTTTAGTATTTAATTTTTTCCGTATTTGAAAAAATATAAACCTATTTAGATCAACGTTGGAATGGCCTGTATTTTCCAGCCCATAATTATACTTGGACTAAATGAAAGTAGATATATAATATGATGGAAATTCCGTCCAGGACTTTAGTCGGTAGTTCAGGCAACGTTAATTTCTACAAAAACTAAACTGTGTGTACAGTTATTTTGATAACAAGCTTTCCTATGTTGAAGAAATTTGGTAACGTAACTACTATATTTCCGGCCCAAGTAATCCTGAAAAACATTGTGTTATAACGTTAGAAAAAACAACACATTATATTGGGTCGGGAGGCTCGAGCCCTCAACTTAGTCTTAGGCTTAGTGTAAGTCTCATATAAAGACCTTAGCTTAGGCTAAGACTTAGGCTTAGTATATCGAAAACGATGGCCTGCATTTCATTTATGCCCTTCAGAGTTACTTTGGCTCGATATACCTACGACACTGTGCCATCATCCGTAAAACATTGTTTGCTGATGGTATTCACGCGACAAATCCATATTAAATCCTCGTTTTTAACCAAGTTTGCATTGGTCTATGAGCTACAAGTTCATATTTTTTATGTTTAAGCGAAGACGACTATGCAATCGCTTAAGATGGAAACGATATTCGCACCTGCCAGTCAAAGAGCGAATATAGAATTCATTATGACTCCTGAATTTTATTTCACTTATTCAACAATCTTGATATGCGACAAAAATTCACTGGCAACATTTGAAACTTAAACAGCCGAACAGTTAGATTTGTTCGTTTTAAAATCTGACTCAAATAGATTTAGTTAAAATTAAAATTAATTAACAAAGTAATACAATTAAATCAAATTAAAATATTTAAATTAAGATAAATTATATAATTAAAATTAAAGTTAAATAATTAATAAATTAAAAATTGTAATCAAATTAAAATTTATCTAAAATAAAAAAATTTTAAAATTAGAAAACTACTATCGAGGAGCGGCGATAAATCATACAAAAAATCAAGTTAGCATAACATTCGTTCCTTTATTATTATTATTTTTGGTAATTATTATACCATAAATTTAAACCTATTTCCTACATTCATCTATGAAAAGTTTTCATGTGTGTTTAAGTCGCTAAGTCAAGTCCACAGCTTATTTCATAAATTTCGACTAGCGTTGAACAAACTTTTTCCGGTTTAAAGAGTCGAGATCGGTTGGCTTGGCTTACAGAGCTATGACGACACAGTTACTCGGGTCCTTAAGGTTCCTCATAAAGTGAGTGACTAACGCAACCAAACGCAACGCTGTGCACCGAACTGAATTAACGCACTATTTCATTTTGCATAGAGCTGTGCAACAACCGCGTTCACTAGCCGGTTAAATTCTTAACTATACCGAAAATGATTATACCTAATGCATTTCGAATTGATATGTTCACTAAAAGTATTGTGTAACTGCGTTTAATTGGTAGCATATTAGATGTGTTAACTGGTAGCTTTTAGAACGGTTAGGACATACTATTAAGCATTTATAACGCGAACCACCATTTTATTAGAAAATTAATTATATTTAAAGATATCTAATATTACAATATATATATATATATTGCAAATGTCGAACAGTAAATAATTGTAATATAAAGTGTATAATTGAAACAGAGAGAGCTATGCGAACGAAGTTTTCACTGACAGAAAAGCGTGAACTTTTTTGTTTGTCAGTCACTTTTAACTCATCATCGGATGTGTGTATTTCCATAATTTTTCATACTTCAAAATTGATGAAAATTTCCCTTTCGCTGAACTTGAACAGCCCCGAGCCCATCTTTAAATGGGTCAAAATTGTCAAAAACGGGTTTTCAGGGTTTTTACCAAGTCTGGTTATACGGATACCAGTGTTTCACAGCCCATGTCTCGCGACAGCGGGTTCGCATTAGAAAATAGAGATCAGAATCAGCTCATCGCGTTCTACAATTTTGTTGAACAGATCACTTTTTGTGGTTCCACTCCACGAGTCGCTGTGAGTCTGATTATGTCTCATCGAACCCTTCCCAGATATAGCTATTTTTTCAAATTTAGTCATGTTATTGCATATTTATATGTTACAACGTTGTGTATTAGGCTATCATGTACAGTGAATGCGATAGTTTTGTTATATAGTTAATATTGTACCATTTCATGGAATACCAAAGGGTTTTGCGGTCGACGAACTTGATTTCCAAAATATAGTTTGTTTCATTTGTTTGGATATGAATTGCGTGCAGGCCATCAAGCAGGGTTTGTTTATACATTTATCATCCGCTGAATACTATAGTTTAGTTACCCAGTACGAATATTTAATGCTTTTCAGAGGTCCTCAATGGGTTTAGGGACGATGAACCAGATTTCCAAAATATAGTCTGTTTTCGTTTATTTGGTTAAGAATTAGATGCACAACATCAAGAATGGACCATATATATGCTTTCTCAACGTTGAATACAATGGTTTGGTCATCTTTAGTGTATCACCCATATTTCATACCTTTTCAGTGCTTTTCAAAAGTATTAGATTCGACGAATGCGATTCATAATATAGTATTTCTAGTTTTTTTGGTTACATATATATTTCTTTCAGGGCATATAGTTTTTTAGTTACGTAGCCTGTAAGTGTTTGAGGTAATTAAACATAATGACAACTACTTACGCTCCCTCTATTTCATTCTATCTTAGGAGACACTTGTATATGTTGACTATGTACTTCAAATTTTTAGCTAACTTTTGATATGCAGTAGTGATTGTTTTGCTGTGTCAAGCTTTATAGGAAATTATTGGATCATGTCTAGCTTGATGCAATTATGTGTTTGGAGCCCCCACTGCACACCAAGGTTCATGAAACATTATTGCCAAAGTAAAATACATTTTCAAGATGCAAAGTATTAAAAACCAATAAAGCTCAAAATATATGAACAAAACTCTTTTGAAAACAATCATCGAAGTCTTTAGAAATTATACTAGACTAAAGCTAATTGCAGGAAACTGTAACCACTAAAAATATATTATCATGACATCAAAACAGGGACGTTTGGATACATGTCACCTTTACGGGTGGTAGGTTATTTGGCTTCAAAACTAATAATCTAGTCCAAGAGGTCGGGCTGCCATATTCTTACGGGCGGTAGGTTATCTGGTATTTAATGATACTAAAAGTGACGCCGTATCTTTAAACCTGTTCAATTTCGAGCTGTGAGGCTAACCGAAAAGACCCATTGTCTCATAGAATTCATCCGTTGTAGCTATAGCCTTTGCATTTAATATAAAATGTACGCTGATTTTTAGTTAGCGGATAAAATTATTTTACCAGATTGGCATAGGATGTAATCAAAAGAACAGGATAATTACTCTGGTCAATAAATACTCTGTGGTATTTATTTGCGACCACAATCTAACTTTGGTACATTTCTTGCAGAAAATTTTACTTATTATAACTAAATACTTGTCTAATATGACAACGGGTAACATATTCCAAACTAAAGTTTTAGGTGTTTATCTAATACAAACAAATCTTTTAGCAAATATGACGTCAATAATTTGGTAATATTTTTCATAGTTGCCTATTACATAACTCCTTGTGCATTACTGTTTTTTTCGAAAACTAAGACATTTTAAGAAATTCAAAAGGAAAGACTGTAACAATTCTTGGATGCCTCGTTCGAAACGGAAGAATAATTATGTGTTATCTCATTTTATTTCCTAATTTTTCAAACTTTTCTTTGAATAAACTTTGTGCAACATAATTGTAATGAAGTAGTTTATCAAAATTAGTATATAAATATAGCTTTTGGAGCAACTACCTTCTAAACCATGCAGATTATTCACGTTATAAGGCGGTTCATCGCATATAAAGCGATACTTGGCTTATAATGGTGATAATCCTCGTTTGTGGCAGTAAATCCAGAGCTGCTACAACGTCTGAAGAAACCGAGCTTCCACTCAGGAAATAGTATACACATTTTCTATGATACCATGATTTTAAAATTGTAGACTTCAATATATGATGTTTTTAAGAAGTAAAAATGCCGTCTTTACTAAAACGGTTATTGAAACCAGAAAGTTTGTCGGCAACCAACAATTCCAAACCTAATCAAGTTATACTAAAAGCAATTATCAATTATTCGGACAGGTTGTTCCGCTTTTTGATATTTTACACTTCGTCATTGAACAATAAAAAGCTTTTGGACGAAACGAAGAAATAGAATGCAACAAAAAATCCGAACATTGATATTTGGGCTTGGGTCAATAATTTTTGAAACTTCACTTTTCAATAACAAACTAAAAAAGTAAGGGGTTTTAGCTCTGACTTTATATTATTTGCCTGTCGTGGAATGTTATGTCCGCGCCAGGAAACCCAAATGGGTTTAAATTATAGAAAGCTGCGTACACAAACCATTGAGGAAACTCTGAGCTGTTCCTCGGTCCCTTAGCAAACCTCGGAAGCGAGCATCCATGCGGAATCAAACATTACAAGACAATCTCAGTTAACACAACCCTTCGCACTGTGTGTAGTTACCGTTCTGGTAGCGCTCCGCAATAACGAATCAAAGTGCAATCCTATTTCTAACTCAAAGGTGGTGATAAATCGTCCGCTTTAAAACTGAGGCGGGGGAAGTGTAAAACTTTCCTCGAAATTCTATGGGTGCCACTAATAGCCCATAAAATTGAAAACCAAAATTTGTAGTTGCTATAAATTTTGATGCGCCCAGAATTTTTATGGGGTAATTTATCGTGTAAGTTTCACCTGAAATATACCTATCCGAATGCTGTCTTAAACGGCAAAGCATCAAACTGTTCATACAAAAATAAAATTTAAAACTTCAAACGTTTTTTACAGATTTAATGGCCTGTTTCAAACAATTCGAACCACATTTATAAGACAGTGTGATGATCGTACTTCACACACAGTACACCAAATGGCTGTTAACCCTTTTTAAACACTCGTATAAAATATCAATATAATATTTAATTAAGGTGCGATATGGACTAAACATTTATGTACAGTTACAAATTTTTACGACATATTGTACAGTGTAGTGAGTGTATGTAACTGAAGACATGCTGGAATTTGTCATTGTAACGTGACAGCAGAACTGTCAATGATTAATCAAGTGCCAAAAGACACTACAATAGTAGCAGCACAGTTGTTGATACTCTGAACATAAAACCAAGCCCTGGATCATAAGTACAGGCTAAGCCGTGGCCTTTCATTGATAATAATTCTAGTCTTTGATTGTCAGCTTTCAACTCAAATATTAATCCATTCGCTTGTTTAGCCACATGCTGCATATCCACATAATCAAATCATACTTAAACGAGCTTAACAACCAAACATGTGTAATTACAAGAAAATATACGCATTTATTTAAAATAAAATATATATATAAATATTATAAAATACGCATTTATTTACTGGATTATTACTTCAGAGAAAGCTGAACTTTATACATTAGATTTTTAAGAGATATTTCAAATTTTATTCAATGATTTTTCAGAGAATCTTGAAACAGTATACTTAAAATTGTTAATTACAATATGAAACGTTATATATTAAATTTTTAAAAGAAATTTGAAACTTTATACATTAAATTTCTAAGAACCGAGCAAAATACGACTGAAGAAAGGATCGTCTTCAATAGTTCCAAAGCGTTATCAAATTGATTTTTCAATTCGATTGCATCATCGTCATTTTATCTAGATCATGTCGTTATAGGTTCGTCGTGACTTCCAATCTTGAACTGATCGCACCACAACGGCAATAATTAGAAATCCGACAATTGCGGCAGCGACAATCATTAGAATAAATCCAGTTGAAATTGATGAACCTGAAAACCGAAAAAAACACGAAACGAACGTCGAGAGAAAACACTATCACAGTCTGACATTTAAGAAAGTGAATTATTCAGTGTAAACTTATTTTCAAATCTTTCCAAGTCCAGGAATTATCTCCTCTGCATGTTCCTGCTGTATCGGAAAATTATATGCATATAATATTGGTCAGTCATACTTTTAGGGTGGGCAGCTAGGTCATACGGTGACAACTTTTTGAAAACTTGGATGGATTTGGGTCATGTGTTTAGTGAGCACCTTATAAACTGCACTACCTGAGTACCTATTTTGGTTATTTACGACCAATGGTCTAAAAACAGAGAGTAAATGTCTGAAAACGTCATAACTCAACAACGCGTTGGATGTATTTTTATGTGTCTCGGCAAAGCATGCATCTCGATAAGGCACAAGGGTGCGATTGAAAAATAAAAAAATTGTTAGGAATCGATTAGGTCGATACGTGTGTCGGCCGAGTTCCAGTAGCCCGCAAACCAGAGCGAGCCGGTTTTCGCGATAGTTACATATATGAAAATTGTAAATTGAAGCATACGTTTTTAATAATGAGTGAGTCCATTTTTGTTGGGTACACCAAAATTGTTCTTTTGCAAAAATCACGAAATGATTGGCGCAAAAAACTCCATTCCATAATCCGCGTTTTTTCCATGGGTATTCGCATTTTTATGAACGTGAACAATTTGCGAAGTTCGAATGGAGTTTGTTTAATTTGCACGTTTGTCCGCGCTAATCAAATGACATTCTAAGTCAGACACCAACGGTCGTCGTCTATTTGTGTATTGCGATACGAGAAAAAAATCCGATTGGTAATCGCGTTTTCGCTTGTAAGCTGTCAGCAAAATGCAATAATAAATCGCCAAATAGTGACCGCGGACAGGGCCTACCTATAATTGGTGCATCGCAAATGGTGTACACGTACATAAGGCAAAATCTTTATTTGTTCGGGTTCATCGCTTTTAAGATCATGAACTGACTTGACAAAAAACAACCGGTGTGTACACATCTCAATTGGGTTCACGCATAAAGATAAAATTATAAAATTTGTTCTAGAATATTCAGACTTCGCTTTGGGCAATTTCAGCACGAGATCTGTGTAACGGTTAGCTGAAGTCATCTAATCTTGAGACAAGTTGCGTTAGATTTGAAGTAATGCAACTATCAGAAGGGCTGTACAAACTAACAACGACGAGGCTATTATTTATTTAAAAACTCTAAACTCTAATTCCTATGACCATAAGCTAGATCCAGCGTGATATTCAAATATCGAGCGATTCACTGATGTCGGTAGTAATGCGGGCTTGCGAACCATGCGCTGCATAATCTAAATACTACAACCGTTTTTGAGATGTAATCGGATTTTGAGATGATTTAAGGTACCTGACCTTTCACACAGTATAAAGATCAACTTCAACACCAAATACAATTGGGCTTTCAATGCACTAAATTACAAAACAAAACCGAATCTTTGTAGAGTATCAAATCCACATCTTTATGGAAAAGGAGGAAACCATATAAATATACTATATTGCAGCCAAAGGCAGATCCAGGGGAATCCATGAGTCGGATCCCACCACCGAGAGGGCGGCGATGGATAAATTCGCTCCCCACCGTGAAATCCTGATTCCGCCACTGCTTGCGTACACCAATAATATAGTCTCGTAGCTATGTCTTTTACTGAATTTACCTTTTTCCAAGGTATTAAAGGTACGACACCGATGATTCTCCAGCATTCGTTTATGAATTATGTATATCTTGTGGCGGTAAATACATAGTTTTCAATACATAGCTAGTCTTTAGAGTATCAAATCAGATTTCTGTTTTTAAAAATCATTCTATTTTTTATTTTATTTTACTTTAGTTGTAAATTCGCAACCGATGCACTTACTATTGTTTGCTCCGTGTGTATAATTGCAGTGAATAATGTTGTGTAAAATATATAAACTCAAGCTGGTCCGCAGGACCGTCATTGCGTTAATATAATGTAGCAAATATATATATATATATATATATATATATATATATATATATATATATATATATATATATATATATATATATTATATATATATATATATATATATATATATATATATATATATATATATATATATATATATATATATATATATATATGAGGCAAACAATATAAAAGAAGCTATAAAAATTACGCAGATAAAATAGAATTATATTATTAGATTAGATTATATTATATTATATATATTGGTATCTGTGCAATATAATAAAATACATGTGCGCTAACAATCCCAGCCTTACAGACTCCTAATGACTACTAGATGCTGCTCTGAGGCAGTAGATCATTTGGCTGGTAACATTAATTTTACTTAAAATACATTCATATTTTTATTACAACGCCAATGAGACTGTAAGGGAGCATTGGTTATGCGACGATACATCGAGTAGTTAACGGAATGAATATCTTCTGTAAGGACTTATGAGCCAAATCGAGTCAGTTTTTAACAGGTTATATTGTGCAATAACAAAATGGATCTTTTTGGCTCGAATATCAGCAATTATGCAAAACATATGATAATCTCTAACGAAAGATTCAGCTCGCTAAATAGAATAAACATCAAAAATTAAGAACCATTTTAAGCGGGTCCTTGGCGTAGTGGTTAGCATGCGGAAGCCCTATGTTCTACTCTCGGTTTCTTAGTTTCACCTAAACACAAATCGAACACCGCCATAGCGATTAATACAGTGGAAAACGTAATTACCAAGTTTACCACTGTTAGATACTTAGCAAACTTGGTAAACGTGTATGAATTGTTTGTCAACACTTACAATTAGTTAATGCATTGTGATCCCATTGCGATAGTAATCAGGGTCCTTGTGGAGTCGCCTGATAGTCAACGTCTAGGCAATATCTTATATTGAAGATACGCGGGAAAGCTGAGAGCGCTTGGAAACCTTTATCGATAGTTAGTTAATATCAATGATGAATAACAGTTATTTCTATGACACTTTCCCTGCGATTCTGCTGAGTCTAGCGACGACAAAGATTTATGGTACAGTACTGGTTACCCCTGTAAGCTGTTGTGACGTGCTTCTCGCAAGAAGATAAAAATATCGGATTCCATTCAAAACTAACTCTCAAATGCTGCAACACCTAACAGTTAAAAGACAATTTTAATTTAGCTAATTAATACTCTGTGCTTGTGTTAATAGTATACACTGAGTAGGATGTCTGCAGCCGACAGAATTATCAAATGCTTCCATGTAGTGAGCTACGTAAACTCGGATTGCAAACTTTAGTTTAAATCATAGGCATCTCCATATGAGGAGGCAGAGGAAGGCCACCAGGCCTGAACCACTATCAACTCAGCCCTCTCCGTCGAACATTTTAGGACAATTGGCAGAAATTGCTGGAGAATATTCGGGTAAAATTGGCATAAGTTCGCAAAAATTTTAGCAAAGTCAAATTGCCCAAGATTGGGGAAAAATTAGAACATCTGGGGATGCTTACCAAATAAAACAAAGAACTACCAAATAAAATATTTGACGACTTGCTGTTTGCACCACCCACCCACTCCCCCGCCCCTGACTCCGCCACCGCGACCATTATGTACCTGGTCCTTCTCTGCGCCGATAGCGCTTGATTTATACTCATGGAGTATCTATTATAATTTGATTTATAGCATACGTAAAAATGACATTTAGCATAACTAAATCTACAAAAAAATATTAGAACATAGGGTATAAACGAAACTAACTTAACAAAACTATATGTAGTAAAAAATGCTAACCTTTTACGTCTTCATTATCTTTTGATTGAGCTAAGGCACTGGCGTTACCACCATTTGACTTCTGAAATATTAGAAAAACAACAAAGCCAACACAACATCGATTTTGAAAACTTTAGATAAATTAGAGAAGTCGTTAGAAGCTAAATTTAGACAAATTTTTGTAATAAAATGCTATTTAATGCTCTAATTCCTCTTTAAATTTCGTACCTAGTTAAAAATTATACGCTGTACACAGGCTTTATTACGGTATACAAGCATGGTATCATAAATACAACTGAATTACAACAGCAAATACCAAATTACAGAAAAACGACGAACATGATATTGACTTTAGCACAAAAACGTATAGTGCCGTAAATCACTTTAGATGTAGTTGTTGTTTGGTATTAAAAATATAAAATAGAAACTGATTCGTAAAAATGGACACAAACAACTCAAGCTTTTCATTGTTGTTCAGTAGAGCATGAAGAATTTACCTAACGGAGATGCCCGAATGAAAATATTTCTTACGGAGGTACGTGGTTGAAAATTTTTCTAACGAAGATGCACGGTTAAAAATATTTCTAATGGAGGTGCCCGGTTGAAAATTTTTCTAATGGAGGTGCCCGGTTGAAAATTTATCTAATGGAGATGCCCGGTTGAAAATTTTTCTAATGGAGGTGCCCGGTTGAAAATTTTTCTAATGGAGGCGCCCGGTTGAGAATTTTTCTAATGGAGGTGCCCGGTTGAAAATTTTTCTAATGGAGGCGCCCGGTTGAGAATTTTTCTAATGGAGGTGCCCAGTTGAGAATTTTTCTAATGGAGGTGCCCGGTTGAAAATTTTTTTAATGGAGGTGCCCGGTTGAAAATTTTTTTAATGGAGGTGCCCGGTTGGAAATTTTTCTAATGGAGGTGCCCGGTTGAAAATTTTTTTAATGGAGGTGCCCGGTTGAAAATTTTTCTAATGGAAGTGCCCGGTTGAAAATTTTTTTAATGGAGGTGCCCGGTTGAAATTTTTTTAATGGAGGTCCCCGGTATGAAAACGTTGTGCTAGTAGAAGGGCTTGGTAGAAAAGAAAAGATGAAAAGCAACGAAAATTTTTAAAGATATTCAGACGGAAGTTTTTATTATTTTTTGTATTTTTTAAATAAGACATTATAAATAATTATTTTTGTACCAAACACAAAATTGAAGCCAAGGGAGTAGCCTGGGCTCTCTACCCCATTTTAGGGTGCGTCCCTGTATATTTATAACACATATTTTTGGTCCTTGCGACTTGAAAGCGATACTTCAAAATGCAGTTGCTAAAGTTTTAGATGCAGATAAGATAAGTTGTTTAACATTGTGAGTAAAGGTATATAAACTGCGACATTCTAGAAGTAATTGGCTCATCCATTCCAAAGTTACATAGGGTAAACTCATCTAATATCGTCACTTTGCAAAAACTAAGGATTTACGACACAAAAACTTATGAGCAATACGTAACTGAACGAAGTAAATAAACAT
>JASANE010015704.1:0-49454 GCA_030248225.1 Trileptium ribeirensis
GGAACTACTCTGTTACAGTGGTACTACCAAAGTGGTGCAACAAAGCTGCCTTGGTAGCTGTGCTACCTATATTTATATATGAAGTTCTTTTACAACTAATTCGAACCAAATAATTATACGTATTCCTCCTATCGATATAGCCATCGTGTGGTTTTAACATAACCCTGCCCCTTGGAAAGATTCAAGCGCCGCTGCACTGTGCAGTTGCAAATTCTATATGACAACATTGCAGTTTTAGACTTTTGTCAGTAATTAAAGCATTAATAACGAATAAGATCGTGTTTCCTGGTATTTTTCTCCGAACACCAAAATTTTGACTTTTTTCCAAAAAACCTTTTTCCGCTCCGACTATTTCGGGAACAACACTGCTTAACAGTGACATGCTACATAGATAGCGCCACATGCGCTGACACCACCAACACAATTAATTCTTGTGGTAGTGATTTTCCTCTTATATAGTAACATCGAAATGATCAAATTAACTATGTATGCTGAATTACTATGAAATTAAAAT
Source organism: Trileptium ribeirensis (assembly GCA_030248225.1). NCBI lineage: Eukaryota > Metazoa > Nematoda > Enoplea > Enoplida > Thoracostomopsidae > Trileptium > Trileptium ribeirensis. The sequence goes on from JASANE010015704.1 coordinate 515, forward strand.
GTCAGATGTACGTGTTGTGAACCACAATTTTAATACGTTATATGTGTACAAAGCAATATAAATTCCAACAATCTTGGAATGGGTGTTCCGATTTTATTTCGATCAAATTTAGCAGTATATATACTTTATAATTTTATATTTAGGCCATCGAAGTTCTACGTTTTAGAGAGAAAAGTGGTACGTTCATTTCCAGACCAAAATCAACACGTTTGTGCTTATCTCGTTATTAATGATGGCTGTCTAAGTCCAAGCGCACATTCAAAATTTGTTTCACTATATATACAAGCACAAATGTTTTGCTTTTGGTCTACTAGAAAGAACCTACTATTTGAATTTATATTTAGAACACCGAAGTTCTACGTTTTAGAGAGAAAAGTGGTACGTTCATTTCCAGACCAAAATCAACACGTTTGTGCTTATCTCGTTATTAATGATGGCTGTCTAAGTCCAAGCGCACATTCAAAATTTGTTTCACAATATATACAAGCACAAATGTTTTGCTTTTGGTCTACTAGAAAGAACCTACTATTTGAATTTATATTTAGAACACCGAAGTTCTACGTTTTAGAGAGAAAAGTGGTACGTTCATTTCCAGACCAAAATCAACACGTTTGTGCTTATCTCGTTATTAATGATGGCTGTCTAAGTCCAAGCGCACATTCAAAATTTGTTTCACTATATATACAAGCACAAATGTTTTGCTTTTGGTCTACTAGAAAGAACCTACTATTTGAATTTATATTTAGAACACCGAAGTTCTACGTTTTAGAGAGAAAAGTGGTACGTTCATTTCCAGACCAAAATCAACACGTTTGTGCTTATCTCGTTATTAATGATGGCTGTCTAAATCCAAGCGCACATTCAAAATTTGTTTCACTATATATACAAGCACAAATGTTTTGCTTTTGATCTACTATAAAGAACCTACTATTTGAATTTATATTTAGAACACCGAAGTTCTACGTTTTAGCGAGAAAACAGTGATAGGTGATTCTTTTTAAAGCAAAATCAACACAATTGTGCTTATATAGTGACACAGATTTTCAATGTGCTGTGTTTAGAAAGTGCATAATAACGAGATACGCAATACAGCTGGTGGGAAAAAGCTGCAATAAAAGAAACACATTTTCATTTTGATAAATTTATATATATTTATCGTCGATGATGTGCATTCAGCTATCCCGATTCATGTGCACTTTTCGCCTTACCGCGCTGCCGTGTCAGTGCTTAAACACGATCAAAAGAAATGTTAAGAATTATAAAAGTACTGCCTCCAGTAAAAGCACGTGTAGTTTACATACTAACTACAATTTATACGTAACTAAATCAAGTGTTGCGTCACCCAGAAATTTATCTTTCAAAGGAAAATATGACAACTTGAATCCCTCAACAACAAATAACACCCCTGTCATTGGTTCACGCCTAAATGAGGGTTATGCTACGTTTTATGTTGAATGAAAAAAATGGTAAACGTCATTTAACCCGACAGATCACAAAATTTTCAGTGCGAGTATCAATGTGGAATTCGAAACTCGATGTTTATTTGGCGCCTTTTTTTAAACGGGCGGACTGCTCTCATCTGGAGTCTGTGTCTGGGCCGGAATTTGTTCACAAGGCATCGTTGGTCCTTTCTTTTTTGACGGAAATGTCAATAAAACCAGCTATTTGGAACTTTTATCTGTGAATATCTACCCGCAAATCGCAACCGAGGACCTTGTTTTCATGCATGACGGAGCCCCAGCTCACTACGCTACCGAGGTCCGTGCTTCGCTGGACGAAAGGTTCCCGATTTGATGGATCGGCCGCAGAGGTGCCATCGAGTGGCCACCTAGGTCACCAGACTTAACTCGCCTGACTTCTTTCTTTGAGGTGTTCTGAAAGGTTTATGGAAGTAGGGCGAAGGACCTTCAAGAATTGATGGACAGAATAAAATCAGCGTTTTCTAAAATTCCAGTGGACTTATGCGCCAAAGTTTGCCGATCTGTACCATCCCGACTGGAGAAATGCATTCAGCTTGGCGGTGCACAGACGGAGCTGTTCTGAGATCTCTCTTCGTAATGTAAGTAACCTTTTAATATATACTTGTCTATAATTATACAAAAAACTGCCTCTGCCAAGTCAACCGATAGTTAGCATCAAACAGTGGGTAGTTACTTCTGAAACACCCTGTATAATACATAGCAAAAAGGGATAAGCTTATAAATAGCTAGTTATTACATATTTTAAGAGCTGAGAAGACACTTCTTTTCTGATATTGGTAGACTACTGGCCTTTGAGTTATATTTTACTCGCCTCCTCTCTGCCCGTACCATGTCCAGCTCGGATCTAAATGTAACCAGGCTTGGCTTTTAATGAAGTGTGTTCGGCAAAGCTTGTTTCCTCCGATACCAAGTCATGCTCGGTTGAGCTCATATGACTTCAAAGGAAACCAATGTTCCAGACTGACTATTAATGGAAACAGCATATATCTTATCCATATTATTTCAGTACACGAAACAACTACAAAAGTCCGTATACGCGTGGAAACGTCCCTGTCGACTCGCATTACAATTTCAACGTGAGAAAACGTAGCCATGTCCTCCGAAATCGGTACACCGTTTACGAGCCGGTAGTTCTTGACGTTGACAACTGACGCGCTCCTCGAGAAAAGCATCGAAGCAAGAAAATTTAACAAATCTGGTTTATCTTTAAGGGAGTGTAATAACAACGGATGAATGAAACAATATGCGAAAACTAAAGACGCCCACTGATTTTGAGTTTGTATATAACTAGACATAGAAAATCAGGAGATAATTCTAAATCTTTATTCTTACTTCCATATTTCCAAAGACAAACTTGTGTTCTATTTATAGTCTTACATAAATTTCAGCACTACTGGTGCGAGAGCTTTATATATGTCGCGATTAATATGTTGATGTGAAGTTTAATGTACAATGAACAACCTCTCCGTTTTATCAGACGGTGGTAAGAATTTTTCGCAGAAAGCCTTGATACATACAATAACATTTTTCTTTATTATGCAAGAATTTATTCCATAACGCGCAATCTCAGAATCCTTTGGAGAATAATGTAAACAAGTAACGCTTTTTTATTGTAAACTTGTATTGAGAGTGGTAAAAATAGTCAGAATCACGTCATCATATATTTTAGAACAAAATGCGAAATTTTAGAACTAAATGAAAAATTTTCAAGTGGAATACTGAATAAAAATTAAGCTTAAATCCGAATAAAGAAATTCAAAAACTTACAGATTATGCTAAATATTCATAAGATATCGACAACATACAGTAATTCTTTATATTTAAATATTAATTTCGCAAACAAAAAAATTTTAAATGCAGGAAATCTAAAAATCTAATGTATATTGTAAATAAATGCATACCTATGATTAGATTTGATGTATACCTGTATCAATTCCAAATATTTCCATCATGAAACCTCCACGGTCACCTAACTGCTCAAAGAAATAGCAGCATACTCGTAAATTCATAAATTCAAGTAAGCGAATGACATATCAAATCGTTTGCGGTATTTTCGCGAATAATCTTATTCTAGAGGCAGGCAAAGCTGTCGAGCGGCCATGGGCAGACCGTTTTGTGCTATCACGATGATAGCATGATTTTAGCTAGAAACATTTAAAATTTTGTACGAAAGGTTACAATTTAGTTCGAGATTGTTCTTTGTATTTCAATTATTTCGAAACTCGTCCGCGCATTTATGTAAATTTTGTTCCATTTCTGTTCGATGTTCGTTCATTCGTAACACGATAATCACTTCTGAGGATGTCTGTCGTTGCGTATAAATATTACGTTGAGCTCTGCCAGCCAAGTATGTCAAATAATTAATGTTTTAAAATCACACAATATGAAACCTGCAGGTTTTAAAACTGCCCTTCACTGTACCAGTACCGTTTCTACTGCGTAGAGATAGTATTCCGTCATGCTGCATAAAATGGACGACAAATTGTATGATCTTGATGGCACTCCAGTTAGCAACCAGCAACACTATTTGGTATCTGAGAGCGCAAGCACTGGAAGTGACACAAAATACTGTTGAATCACGAAGAGTTGCTATGGGAAGCTTTCATTTCTTCGGGTATCAGATCTAGCAGCTCTTCTTTTGTAAGCATATAATTGCTTTCCTTCCACGCAGTATGTAAGCGCATGAGTACCACTTTGATATTAGGGCCTTTTCGCACACCGCCTTCTAAAATAATACTAGCTCCATTAACTGGAAACTGTGGTGGCACCCAAGTTTTCATATGCTCCACAAGATCAGCGGAACCAAAATATTTTGCTAGCTCAGTAGTAGTGAGTAGCGGAAGAGTTGGATTTGATTTTCCTTGATTCAGCATTAAATCTTGTAGTAATTTCGCTCGCAGGTCAGCAGAAGTTGCTTCAAAGTTATCGCGGTGGCGAATTATGAAAACAGCAAGAACGCGTTCGACGTTTGACATCTTCATATCGAACGTAAAATTGTAAATCTGAAACACAGGGCACGAAACATACAATTGAATAAACACGACATAATTTCACATTAGTTTTAGTACTGATAACATGTAATGTTTGCTTGTTACACAGTTGTTTCCCATACATGGAGTGTACAACGTTCATCATTTGCCTGTATACCATCTACCAATAAATTCTTCTTAGTATCTAGCATAGTAAACATTACCAAAAAGTGCACAGACCCAATATACGTACATACTTAACGCTGCAGTTACTACTCATATTACGTGTATTTCGACCATATATTATTGTTCCACGGATTTGATTTTTGTAGAGATGTAAACATTGAGTTTGAAGAACAATAAATGGTTGCAAAACTAACCTGATCTTCGTTATCAATCAAAGCCGACAACACAGTCATCGGCTCAGGCTTTAGCGGATACGCTCTGTCATGTACCACTTGAAATCTTTCTATATTAGGCTGTTCAGGAAACCCTAAATTATAACAAAAATGAGCTGTAAATAATAACATTAATTTACAAAGAGCTTCAAAGAAATATTAACATAATATATGAATTAACGCGTTTTATATTCTTTTAATAAGAAATTTTAACATAAAGCAATCGTCGGATATCAGTTATAATGTGGTTTAGGCAGCTAACTTTAACTGCGAAGTTAACGTTCAAAACGAAAACTTTACGTCAAAACAAAATATTGACATAATTTCCTCCCATATTTCCATGTCAAAATTGAGCTTAACTTTGTATTAACTTGTAAATGAGTTTCAATTTGCTTGTAGTCTGACTACTACTTGCAGGCGTCCAGATAAAAATTAAAGTCTAACGAAATTAAAAAAAATACGTTTCGGAGACTAAAATGCTAATGGGAGAACAACTAATGCGAACAACTACAAACAGAAATAAAACCAAATATTTTGTCAACCATTTTCGAGGAATAATCGCGAAAAATTATTAATAACATCTGCTTAATCACTATTCGCCGGATTTTTCGAGAAGAATTTGCTTTAGTTCTGTGCGTCACTGTAGTTGCCCATTTTTACATCAATTAATTTATAATTAAATCCGATTTGTAAAATTATATAAGCTAATAAATTTCTAAATTTGACAAACACTGTACGATATCAATAAATTCAGTGCATATTGCTGTGAATGTTCGACAGAATTTGATCATTTATGCTCATGCTAAAAACTATAAGGGATAAATTTAAATATTTCTTCGCCTTTCATTCAGGCATTATAATGGAACCGACGTAGCCAAATGCAAACATAAATATCGTAAATGTGCTCTAAAATCTATAGCAAATTAGTCAAACCATTAATTTTTGTGTTTTCAGATTAAATTTTGATGTTACGAATGCGACGAAAGGTTTTGTATTTGTGTGGTATAAATGAGTCCGATACAGCAAGCAGTAGGACCAATAACTTGAAAAACGATTCTGAAAATTATATTTTTTGAAAATTGTGGTTGATAAATTTCGTAAGTTACGTTTTTGGTCATTAGAATAAGAAATAACGGTCATACTGGTTCAAAATATATTGAAAATCATGTTTCCCTGGCTTCATGTTTTCTTTAAAGACACTTTGAATGGAGCTCAGAAATTCAATTCCGAAACTGACCATACCCACTGAACCCTAAGTAACCACACCGGCTCCCCACACCAAGCCAATCACTATTTATGTTAGAAGTAAATACGTGCACACCAATCTAATTGCCACAAAATGATATTGTTTTTAAAGGTGATAATAATCAGTACTCGTCAGAAGTCAGTTGTTCACTTACGACTCGTTCTCGGCCAGCTCAAAAGCAATGTCATTATTAATTCTAATATTTCCGAAATCTTGAGCGAACCAATCACTCGCGGCTCACTTGAAAATTTGCGGTCCTTCCTGTGTTGTGCTCTACCTTCTGAACCCGTTAGTGTTCAAAGTTTACACACCATAAAATCAGACATGCCAAGCACATAAGTTATTTAGCATAACTATAATGCTCATTTGCAAATACAGAGCCGGTATTACAGTGAATATAAAACATTTTTAAGCTACCATTCGATCCGAATGAAAACCAAAATTAGTGAAGACCCCCTGGCTCCAAAGTGGCACAGCTAACTACATACTATTACAGCAGGCGCCGGACACACGGCCCAATTTCATGTTTGACTTAAATATACTCCAGCTTACTTAAGATATCGCACAGTCCAATATCAAGCATTGTCCGCAAAATTGGCCCGCCGTACTGACCGGAAATAATCTTTTTCAGCTCACTCCAAATACGTTCAGCACTGATTACTATAACCAAACGCACATTACATCAACGTGTTGGCATATGAATCAGAAGGAGCTTGTATTAAAACATGAGATGAGAATATTAACGCAAACGTTCGATGCCTATTAGATATGAGAATTTGGGTCCAAGTCCCAGCCCGCGCAATACAAGATTATGAATGGGACGTGCCGGGCCGAGCTAAGGCGTCGACGAGTGCCGTCGCCCAGGCTCGGGCAGAAAATTTTGGTCCATTCACACCTCTTGTCAAAAATCGAACCATTAGTACGCAGTTCGGCATAACCCTGGGTTCGTTTTAAAAATGTTTGTCGCGCTCATTTTATGATTATTTTTATACTTTATATTGAGCGGGCCGACATTCGATTACAAAAGAGCTGGGCCGGGTCATCCACGACTTCTAAGAGACTGAAACGCGCCGGGCCATAATATTGCAGCTCCGGACCGGGTCGATCTAGATTTCCAGTGGAGCGTGCCGGGCCGTAAATTTTCGGCCCGTTCTCACCTCTATTGTCTATTTAATGTCATAGTATAAAAATACTGATTATAACAAAAACATCATGATATCAGCAAAACAGACACTTATTCAAGTACAGTACTTGCCAATATTGACTGGAGCTTACATAGCCCCCAGCATCGAACGAACATCTAGGTAGAAGTGTTATAACGTAATTCGGATAGCGAGCGAGAAACGATTATTTCTGGCGGGCTCTGTATTGCTGACATAGCTAACCAATTTATGTAGTCTTTTGCATAAACCCACACATCAGGGCTAGCTCAGATTTTTTAATTTAAAACTATGAACGTTTTACTGCGTAGAATAAGGAATAATATTTTGTTACGGCTTATAATCATCACACAAATAAGTCTATAAATAATATTACATACATGTAAGATAGGTACTAAAAATAGACCACAGAGCAAAATGCTTCCATTATACATAATATCCTACAACAAAAGACCTAGAACAAACCATAAATACGAATATTTCAACAGTTAATGTCATATTAAAATCATTTATTTACAATTCAATGGAAACAATAACATCAAAAGCAGCTTAGAAACATCCACTACAACTTTTTGATAAATATTTCTAAAATGAATAGAAATCATTGTCAACTAAAAAAGTAAAAACATACATTGTACTCAATCTGACTACAATTAAAACGTATCATAATGATGCGAGATCGAGTCCTTCAATTCGCGTTACACTGTGTAAACGATTATTTATGATTGTCTATCCTTGGCATGCATAACTAATCACCGAGTCGATATACTACAGCAAAATTTTTATGTGATGCGTATTTGTATATGTTTTTACTAAATGCCACTGTGCACATAGCTTTGACTTTACGCGCTTCCCATGAATTCTTGCCCAAAATCTGAATTGACAGAGCAGAATTCGTTGGACCGGAAATAATTTTGACACAGAATTATTTTGCATTTTTAATTTTGCTGTGCATAAAAACTTGAATGGGTGTATAGGGTTTTGGAGTCGATGACTGGTGTAGTCAGCCGCATCGTATAACAAAGAACACATCATACATTAGAATTGAATTGGTGCCAGCATTTTACGATCAGAGTTGGAACATTCTGATAATTTGTTAAACTTATAACGAACCAAGCAAAATTTAACGATAAAATGACAAATTTTAAGTATAATGTTCCAGATTAAGTACGACATTCTCTTTGGTTCTGGTTGTATGAGCATCGTAGGACCTTCATGATGCATACATTTTCATAACTACATTTTGAAATAAAATTCATTACTGCCGTGGCTGCTGTTAGGGGCTTCGCAAACTGTTCAAAAGTGGATGGGCCGGCAAAAAAGTAGATGGGACCGGTCATTTACATTCATTTTGTTATAACCCCTCAGTTAATTTTTTCACGCTTGTCAGAAATAAGTTTGGGCGCCCCATTTGCAATGCAACTGGCTGCAGTAGCGTTCAACAGCAACTGTTAGCAAAGGACATATAAACAGTAAAATCTCACACCATATCAGACATTTTACTCAATGAAACAAATTACATAATTCAATGTGCCATATTTTATACTATTCAAAACTTTTGATTTACCTGGGTTTTGGTGTACACCTGTAAATTTTCATGAGAATATTAACTTAGGTTTAGTGTGGACGATATATCATTACACCATAAACGGTAGTAAGTGTTGGCTTACGTTTCAGACCGTCGATGTTTCTGCGAATAGCTTCTATTGTTTCACGTTCGTGGGAGTCGGGATCCCGCGCAATCCGACCATAAAATCTAAATACTACTTTAATGTAAACCCAAAGCCAAATTCCAGAATCACGCTACTGTTGAAGTCATAAAAAATAAAAATAAATATAAGGGTCTGGACCAAAGACAAAACCCGGACATAAAATTTCGGCCAGGAATAGACCCAGCTCCTACATACTATAGATTCTTAGATACATTATTTTACGGCAACATTACTATGTACAAAAAACTTTCAGCTCTTCGTTACTTATTTTTAAGCAACATGGTCGACGAAACTAGTAATTTACAGTAAGAAGTGACCGTGTTGAATTTCGTGGACGGTGTATGAGGTGACATATCGAATAAATTTAAATGGCGAACGTATTAACAAGAGACCTCTTTACTCATGCCAAAGTTACCTACCTTGATTGCCAAGAATATACATACCTTCGTACTACGGGGTCAGTTAGATGCATTTCAGATTACATGAAATGAAAATGCAGAGACCAAATGCAGATAGAGTTCCGCCAACAGAATTAAAATTTCAGCATTTATAGGTCCCTGAAACGTATGCATCGGTGAATATTTTGTTCTGACGGATGAACGTTTTAGAAATCTACTGCTTACGTACCGAAAAAGAAAAACCACATCGTTAAATGCAGAATGTTCGAAACTAATGCTAAGATGTTTCTCTAAGGCTTGACGTTAGTACACGTCTTAGAGTATCCTTGATCTGCTCATAATGAAAAGGCCTTTTTTAAATTACATCAGCTTACAGATCTCAAGTTGGCTCGCGCTCTTTCGAAATGGTACTATAATTATTGATAAGAATCATGAAATAAATCATAACAAAAGATGGCTCGAGGTAATACCGTAATTCTTTGAATTCAGAATTCAAAACCTATAATCAAATGGTTTCAAAACACGTCGACGCTGCGAGACGGTAGCTTGCATAGCTAAGCGATGACGTCACGAAGTTAAAACTTACACGGATAAGAATATAACGGTTATCAGAACACGCTCTTAAGAGTGCTGCATCATCTTTCAAAACCAACGAATGCATGCATCTCCAGTGTCCAAAAATTTAGTTTATATGCTACTCCGACACAAAAGTTTCTTAAGCGAACCAGGGAACTCTCTTAAAGATTCAGCATCAATTTCTAGAAAAAACTACTGCATCTGGAGTGCGAACAAAATTTCGTTTTTCTGCTACTGTCGCAAAAAATACTTTGAGCAACCAAAAGAACGTGCCGCGAAAAGCAAAGTTCCGTTATAAACATTAATCGATATAAGTACTAACCTAAAGTATCGCAATATTCTTAGATAATCTTCTTTTATTCTCTGATCCGGGTCACCAACGAACGCCACTCGACGTTTGTTAATATCGTTTATACCGCCGAAATAATCGTATACAGTGCCATCGAATCCTGCGTTAATTACAGTTATAAATATGAATTCCATGAATGTTTGCCATATTGGGCTGCAAACCACGGTTTCCACAAACACTAAAAGTTTTGTATTTAACAAAACGAAACAAGCGAAACAAACAGTTTCATCTGTTAGAATGTTTACTCGTGCAAACAGCTCATTTTGTGTGTATGTGTCCCAAATGTGTAGTTTTTGAAACGGGGCGAGCAAAGCGAGCGGAGTTTCCACTGAGGGTGCTAGGCGAAAAAATCGACAAAATTTCTTTTTGTCTGTCGCTGTCATTCACAGTTCATTTTGGACAGACGGATTTTGACAAAATTTTTTGTTCGATAGCAAAAGTGACGACTATGTAACTTAGTTGGACACGAACATTTCCGACTGAAAATGGTAAAAAACCCAGGTTTTAAGGGCTCTTTCCCAAATCTGGTTCAGTCTTTCACAGCCCATATCTCGCTACACAGGCTTTGTGTCGATAAATGCATGCAGAATCAGCTCATCCAGGTCTACAACTTTGATGAGTAGACTGACTTTTTTGTGGGATCACTCTCTCAGCCGCTGTAAGCCTGAATATGGTTCATCGATCCTTTGCCAGAATTAGCGATTTTGATGATTTTTACATATTTCAACCTGGTAATGAATGCCTATTAGGCTTATCAAGCACGCAGAATACGAAGGTATTGCTATCTAGAGTCCAAGAGTTTTGTTATCCTTTCATATATATACATTTCTGAAGCCTGAATACAATGATTTGGTTATATTAAGCACAGCATATATATTTCAGGCCTCTTCATGGGTTTTCAATGAGTTTAGGGTCAATGAACTGGATTTCCAGAATATGATATGTATTCAGTTGTTTGGTTACGTATTGTGCACGCCTCCTCAAGAATTGTCTATTATATAGGTTTTCCGGTAGGCTGAATACGATGGCTTTATTATCTACAGAACAGTACAGTACAAATACTTAATGCGTTGACGCTGGCTTTCGATAGATTTAGGCCGACGAGGTTTTAGGATTTTTAATAGATTCAGTAGCAGTTTTAGGATTTATTGTATTTTTAATGGCTTCAAGAGGTTGCAAGGTGGTCATCAAACACAGCCTGTTACAGGTGATTAAACAAATTATAGCTTAAAAATGATACCACGCTCGCTCCGTTTCATTCGCGACTGCGAGATACTTATACACTATAACTTTTTACACATTTTAATGTCAGTTAGAAGCTAACAGGATTGTTCAAACAATGTCTAAGTAAAATGACTAAATTTAAAAAAGTACGATGCTCTGCTCTGCATAAGATGATTCAATATCGGCTTCACCTGGTCGCGATACGAACATAATAGGATTAGCAATGACTTGCGTTTATTAAGACAGAATCTTATAAATTAAAGAAATTAAATAATATCAACTATAGCACATTAGTAGAAAACCGGTGTTGAATCTGTACTAGGGACAACCTTGAAACACCCAGAAAAAAAGCAGGGAGCACGTCGCAGTTTCGCACTGGACTAGAAAGTAAATGTTTTGCCTTAAAGCCACAAAATAAGCCACTCGTATTTTGTTTCAATAACTTATGCTTCTAGCTCAAAAATACTGAAAACCGGTTCGATGTTTCACACAACCAAAATGTGTCAATAATGAAAAAAGGGACTTTCAGCAGTCTTAGAAGGTGCAAGCTTCGGATTGAAGCAAGAATAATTTTCACACGCGGAAACAGCTGTTCTACTCAGATATCAAATTCTAACGAAAAATAATTGTTGCTACATGGCTACAACAGGTTACTATTTTCGTGGACCAAAAACCAAACCATAACACTCGGCTCAGTATCGAAAATGGCTAGGGTATTTTATTCTTAAGTTGGGCTGTGAGAAGACCGTGATGGAGCCACGGTGGCCATCGACAGCTGTAGCTCTCCAAGAGACAAAAGTATCGGTTTCATGAGCTTTCCATTGATACGAAATCTATTGAGGCTTTTAAACTGCTAGAAACAGCCATTATTTTCAGTGAATGTCTCCACCAAGAATTCCACGTTTACATCGATATTCACCTACGGACTATGCAAATCAGATAACTTATCTCATACACAGCATTATGAAACTTTTAAACAAAACAAAACCTGTCATCACCTAAAAACAGCGAATTTATAGTTAGGTCACGCCTATTTGCATCTTTCATCCAATCGTGTGTAAATTCAACTTCAGCACGTCTTCCATGACACACGATATCGACGCGCAAAGTCGTAATTTCAAAATTCTCCTTGTCATCAATACGGCACGTCACAGTTCCTGAAACATAATTACAGCAGCATTGCACTTAAACAAATACTCCGACTTGTAACTCGCTAAGCGAAGACGTACGCGCGGTTAGTCTAAGCTCATTATGATTCAGTTATATTCAATCGTACTAATGCCTACTTCGTATTCAGAAACCACAAAACGAGATAGGGTAACGAACCTAGATAGCTAACCTTCTACTTACGGATAATCTATTAGTAAGTTCTGAAATTCAGTATGTTTTGTGGTAGCTGAATATTTCGTTACTAAGCGTCCCACAAGCGTAATCTTGCCCCTGTTTATACGTTTTAAAGCCAATCAAACCAGCGCATCACAAAATAACTCTCTAAACATATAGTTATCTAGAACAGGAAGTCAATCAAAATTTTCAAGGTTTCGGGGTAATTTTAATCTATTTGTAAAAAATCTATATTATGGTTAAGGGTCGACGGGCCATATTCGAGCCCACAGCAACCCAGGAAATGGTCACACAGTTGTAGATTCTCGATGAGCAGTTTTTCGATGCTACGCCTATGGCGCGAGATATGCGATGCAAAATACTGGTACCCGTATGGCCAAGTTTGGCAAACAACCATTAAAAATCTGGTTTTACCATTTTGAATCCGAAGGTAACGTCGGAGGGCATATCCTCTTCAGTTCTGCAACCGAATAAAAAATTTCTCGAAATCCATCCTCCCGAAGATGAGTTATGCGTAACAATCAGATAAAGGAAATTTTTACAATTTTTACTAGCTCGCACCGCTCGCTTGGCACGCTCCCTTTCGAAAACAAATACCGAATCTAGCATCTTCATTAATAAGCACAACCATTATGATCATTGTTACTGCATGAGTTTGTAACAATAAATGATTTACTGGCTTCTCTATTAACTGAAGATTTTGGACATGGGCATAAATCGGAGATGGGGTGGCTGGCCCGGAAATGGGGGTTGCGGGATTTTGCTAAGGGAGCATGGACTAGCGGTTCCGGGTTAAACCGGGAATTCCCAACGGATTCGAAATCTAAAATTTTTAAATTTAATTATATAATGTTTCAGTGAAAAACGATAAAACTGACAAAATGGCATCAAAAAGTGTCTATTGATGTTAAAACAACATTTCAACCATTTTTAAACATAAATTAATCAAATTTGTAACACAAAGAAATGTGTCTTTGGAAAAAATTTGCCAAGTTCTATGTCAACTGGGGTGTTTTCGAAGGGGAAAGTAAAACAATTTTCCCGCGAGGAATTTCCAAGGAGCCAGCAACCGGGAGGGAAGGAGTGGGAGGCAACCGTGTTTAGCTAGGGGCACCGAAAATGTCACGGCCTTTGCAGAGGCCAAGTAATCCTTTATTCTTGAGTTTATTAAAATTTCTGGAAAATGTTGTTTTCTGAACTCACAAACCATTACCGTCGACTACGCAGAAGGCTAGCAACATTAACTCAGAAAAATGTTTCAACAAAACCGTGGACGGTCTCAGCTAAATACATTTCTTTTATGTAGAATAGTACCAAACAACAACGTACGCCAACTAGAAGTTTAAATACATATGAAATGATGTTAAAATCAACCTCAGAATATAATATACTATTCTCAGCTGATGCTACCAACAACAACAATGCTATTATACCAAAGCAGGCTAACCATGTCGTTCGCCGTTGACATTGAACGTTCGGATACCTTCAGCAGAAAACATTTCATGCATCTGATCTGGAGTGGCATCTGTTGCAAAATCTACGTCATGTGGTTCAATACCCATCAGCAAGTCGCGTACAGCCCCGCCAGCCATGCGAAGCTGGAAATTGTGTGCCCTAAACACGAATGCTTTAATTAATACAGATTGAGCGTACCGAGCTATATTTGGTCAACAGTTGAAGTAATGCTTTTCACTGGTTTTTTGTTACGCATAACTCATCACTAATGCATTATTGTATTAGACGTAGCATAACCATTTTATAGCACAAAAACACATTACACAAAGTTTGCAAAAGTGTGTCCCAGATTGAAAATACCGAATTTCAGTCCAGAGGCCATGCCACGAGCATGCTGTTCGGATTTAGCGAAATAAGCGATAGCCAAAAGTTTTTCCTTACCGTACATGGAACTCCGTATCTGAACCGATCTACCACAGTCACTTATACTCTCAGATAAAAAATAAGGAAACGAATTTTCAAAAACACCGGTATGCAATTATTATATCAGAAGCCTAAGCTAAGTTAAACGAGCACAGCCGGTTTGTTCATTCAAATGGTGCCGTGTTAACGAGATTTCTTAAAAGAAGCTTACTCAGCAACGGACACAAATAAAAGCAAATCGTTCACGAAAACTTTGGAAAATAGTAATGAAAACGATAAGACTGTTAATGTTTCATGAATATTTTCCCCAACGTTTTTCCGCGAAATGCTAGCGAATAATCTGCTTTTATTTCCTGACCGTCACTGCAGTACTTTATAGAAATCACCCTATTAAGAACAGACAAATAATTAGCAAAGCAGTCAGACATATGAGTCTATACCTCTTCATGAGTTTACGGTAATAAACCTGGAATGACTATGTTGGCATTAAAATCTAGGTCATTATAACTTATTAAATACTAAAAAAATTTATGGTAGTACTCTTAGCTGTAGTTAGAAACCGACTTCGGAGATCGCCTCAGAATAATTTTGTTGATGACAGCAACCAAGTGGTTTAGCTGCAGAATTCGTTTCGTAATATTACTAAATCTGTGTCTTGGACATGCTTAATGCCGTGTTCACATTGCGTCCGATACAATGTGATTTATGTTTACATTGAATCCGATCCGATAAGACGCAACCAAATTTTATACCTACCGTATACGTATATATGAGCGCTATTTTTCGATACTATATCATGCGATTCGTCCGAAAAAAGTGGGCATGCTATGTAGGAAAAGATTCAAATCGGGTTAAATCGGATGCAATGTGCACTCTATATAAAATAGACATGCAAATCGGACCGGAACGAATAGTACGCACTGCGACGGGCGAAATAACTTCGGGCGAATTTGTTGATGCTACCAAGAGTTGATTATCAAGTTTTTGTAGAAGAGTATGACACTCGGCCATGCTCATGTATTAAGCCTTATCCGATTATGTGGACGTTATTCGGATACCCCCCAAACATTCCAGGGGGTACACCCAAGGTTCATTGGTAAGACGGTACTGACTACCGTCCCCTCCCTAGGTTCCTTGGGTTAGCAGCTAAAAGGTCGCTAATTACCAGTAACATTGGGGCAGGAATATAAGCCATCAGTGATTGCTACTCCTACTCCAATCTGGTTATTAGCTACCTGATAGCTGCTACCTCCTTCCCCAATTTTGCCTGGTAGTGATTTTATAATAGACTCTTGATGTTACGGAATAGCGATGCTATGTCCATTTACAACGTACACAGGAATGGGAGAAGTAAAAGCAAAACATGCGCGCAATTCGCACAGCAGTTGAACAGCTGCAGTTTCGCGAAGAATTGACTTATATTTCTACCATTAACTGTACATCACTATGCCAAAATAGTTCGCCCATTCGGCTATGGTATTCCTTCAACGCGAATTGGACGTCGCAACGTTTTGACTAACAGCTCATCGTCTGCTGTAAATTTAAGCAACCATTTCTTTCCTTGTGTTTTGAAGCAACTTATACAACGTAAACGAAAACTAGACTTCTGTTTGATTTCTATTTGACTAAACACATCCAAAACAGCATGTACATTAATAATTATATGGTTGTACGTATTATGTACAGCCACAAAAATTCAACAGGCGTGACAATAGTTGTCCGCATAGTTACGTAATTTATACGAAGAAAATAAGCTAGTCATGTACAAAAATAAGCGCATAAATTACAAAACGCGAAACGTGAACGAACGTTTAGATTGCTCGTTTACAAAAAAAACGTTGTCGTGTTTGTGACTGCATCTTTTGCGTTCGTTTATGAATGAATGTAATCGAAAACGAACGACGTTGCCTTTGTATTTACGAACTTATTTATATTCGTGACTATTAAAATTCTAGCCTCTCCACAAGACCAAAATTTTACATGGGGGCTTTCAGCTGAAGCCCACACCTGCTACCTGGGGAACTGGAAATATCTGGGCAATTTCCACACAACTTCCCTGGTGGAAAACCTAGCGCAACTGGGGATTTTATAATTACATGTTTTTCAAGTATTCATTTTTTTATCGTTGTTTTTGGTGCATATTTATTTTTTAAGCATTGAAAATGCCTATTTCTGCAGGCTGCATTTTACAAAGAATTTTGTCTTTAATTAAAATACAATCAGTAATATTTGGGTTTGTCATAATCGCTTCCTGTTAGGATGATCATTTTAGTGTGACCTTAAAGTAGGTATTGGGTTCACCTGCGGGAGCCAAAATTTACCAGGAAACCCGCTGAAATCCTGGGAAAGCTCGTCAATCCTGAGGCAATTTTCTGCTGAGAGGCCAGAAATTAAGAATACTGAATTCTAAACACTAACTTAAATATTTCAGACAATTTTTTCAGCTGTGGTGTAAATAGCCGATGAAATTCTGGAGAATCGATCATGCACGATGCCATAGGCGGTGTTTCGGTCCGAATATTTTCAGATGGTGCTGTAGTTAGCTTGGCGACAGCTGTCGTTATCTGATGAGTAATAACACGTGAAGCACAGTGCGACTGGACAAACAGATTACCCGTTGAATTATAACAATATCCATTATAGGTCAAAACATGCGCGCTGCCATATAGAATAACTTTAATGTCCTTCTTAATAAAAGATTGTTTTGTGGTTAATGTTTGAATACATCGTTCGCCAAACAGTATCAACCGTAGCTGTGGAAAAATACGGTAGCAGACTTGCGTACAATTCGGCAACAACATTCAGAGCAAACAAAAACCAGGTAGCCTCCAAACAATAGGATTCTTTAATAACAAAAATATATATACAGACTAAGGTCTCCAATTGTTGAATATTTTGCCAATGGGCACGAACAGAGCTGGCACTGATGCAAGGTATTAAATGGGGGGCATCCCCGGTTCAACACAGGGGTTCAATGTAGCAAAAGTCGAAACAACTACCAAATACAGGATAAAGAACGATTTTACGCAAATTTGACAAATTTTTTTAAAGCTTTAGCTTCAGAATGAAATTTTACTAAAAATTTTAGTCAGGTTTTATGTCAGCTACCAACAAGCAGCACTACAAACAGGGTCCCCGCGCAAATTCAATTTTCATTGTTTTCCTTTTGTAAATCTCTATTTTCGCTGTTTAAAAAAGGTAAAATTCTATGCGTCACAGTGATACTTATGACCCAAAAATATAAAACCCGCTGCATTAAAATTATCTATACAATCATTATTTACAATAAATTAATATGATGTACAATGACAATTTCAAGGCAACAGGAAATGGGCAAAAAATTGGTTTAACCCTTCGCCCAGCTCATTTTTTGCATTAAAACTAGCACTAAATTTTTTAGGTTTGAAGTGGTGCTGTACGTTACCGTTGGGATACACTGCAACAATAAGGAATAGGTCTGCGAGCACACTGAGTTTGCCGTGTTTACCCGTCATTTTTCTATTTTCCCCTGTTTCCATCATTTTCCTATTGCCGCGGAAACCCAGTACAGCTGTTGAATCGTTTTATGTACACGTCCATTTATGCAGTCAAAGAATCTACACAGAATTGACATAAAAAGGTAACACGCCACTACAGAATGAAATGATTTGCAATATAAAAACTGTCACGATGTATCGAAAAATTGAGTGAATAAAGTACAACTAGACGATGACTTGCTAAGTGCCTCATTCTGTAATAACGGATAAAAAATCGAAAAACATTATTACAGCAAACTTGGAATTTAATTTGTTCTAAAAACGTTGCTCCGTAAATTTTAATGTGTTTCCAATCAGCATTAACTCGCTGAATCTCCGAACATAGTGCGGAGCATTCCCTACAATTTTACCTTATAATGAAGCCTTTTAATTTTGCTGCCTGAGCTACTTTCGTCACAGTCTTTGCAGCCTGGTCATTCCACGAGAAGTGACCTTTCCACTCCCCAAGAATTATTCGACCGAACCATAAGTTTTACCTCAAATTATAATTTTATTCCCTACATAAATGTTAGACAGTTCAGAATTTTCTTTATCACGAGCATAGAAAAACGATTTTTTGTTGATTTCCCACTGAGAAGGGCGGGTCTCTATTATCTTTTTCAAAGTAAAAATTGCTCCCATAACGGCGAGCCTTGAACAAAAGCTGCATAAGTCAGTAACTTGGTCGAATTGTATTGTCCTTCAGGATCTGATACTTCCATATCAATGATCACTATAATGCAGGAGCAGATGTCAACGGGCCCTTTATCGTCATGTAAATCGTGTTTCCCGCGGACCCACGCCACAACAGTGGAAATGATTTGCAATTTGCCTTCGAATGCCCATAGTTAAAGCATAGTTTGCAATGCTCGGGAATTCCACGATACCAGTAAAAACTTTATTGAACCGCTGCGAAAGTTATGATCTGCCACGTGAGTACAGCTGGGACTCGCATGTTTGTACCTCGCTGGTCAACGGAATTACACATAGCTGTGTCGATATTCATATCCTTCCACTTTGGAAACTTTCAAGGATACAATGTTGTTATATCAGACGACTTCAGTAGACCTGGTCATCCAGGACTGCGAAGGGGTAAAAATGCAGTCGCTCGTTTCACGCACGGTGCTGCGCAGCTCCTAGGCGAACTACATCACGGCAACAAACCTCAATAGCTTTGCCTTGGGCCGCATCCATGATTCGTTTTGAATAAAATATCAACCGGATCGACATCCTTGGCCGGGACACTTTCCCTATAAGTAGTCATACGATATATTCCCATTCTTCAGTATATCGATTGCAGATATTAATCCGAGCTTAAACAGTATTATAATATAAACCAGATTATTGACAATGTAATGTACGCTGCGTAAAGCAATCGATATCATCCTGTAACGCGTGTTTAAAGTCGTCGGAAACTTTGCGTGCTGTATACAAGGGGCGCAATAGTACATACTTAGATAGACAGGCTGTGGTTTGATGTGACGGATCCGAAGAGTCATGCTGTTCTAGATGTTAACGTGGTAACGGGTGTAAATTATATTAAGGGCAAATTAAATTGCATCAGATAAATCTGTAAAATCCGGCTTTATACCACCAAACGAAACCCGTACAGAGAAGCATTACTAGCTCTCAGTGAGAGTTCGTAAAGAAAAACATAACGTCGAAACGACAGTTATACTACGAAACACACATGTGGAAACAAATTTATTGTTTATATGCACAAATACTGAAACTGATGTTCACATATGATGTTTCATAACAAAAACGTTAAGTTGAATTCTGAGTGGGTACTTAACATTTCTTGAGTTAAACTTTGACTGAATTTGGGTCAAACTATGCGATTGGTAGCCAGGTACCAACACAATAACTCATCGTACTCAGCTACGCAAACATTCTCCAGATCAACAAAATGAGCCCAAGAACTCAAGTATATTTTCACTGGTTATGCAGATATCGTTTTCGTACTCGGCTGGGCCCAATCCTGGATAAAAGGGTAATCTTGTGTAAATGCTTTATATGCAGTTTTATACAGCCTAATTATTGCACCACAAAATGGTTTCCTGATTTGAATGAAACATCTGCACCTGTTACCGAAGTACAGATGAATCCCATCTTGACCCGACAACAACATATCCGGCACACTTTACGAGAATGAAATCGAAATCCGTTTTAGGTCCTCATAACAGGGAACTAAAAATTTCAAGCTTTCGTTTGAGCTATCGCGGGCGACAACCGGACGATGAAAATTTGAATTATGGATGCCACAAAAAATCCACAAACTGAAAGTCCCAAAATTCACCAACGAAAAGAATTCTTCGTTTGCACTCAGAATTCATTATGATTACGTACATTATAAAAGAGTTCCGTAACGTGCATACATACTAGTAATGTTTCTTTCAAATGGTGCACTACGTCTGCAACATATAATACACACCACTTCGAAAACAAGAAACCTGCTACAATAAACGTATTACAATATAATATAAATTATTTAAACGATATTCGATATAAGTTTTCACGAACTTCAACAGCAGACATTATGGCGAGATTTTGCTGTTTCATTTTCAGTGCTGCATAAACATCGATTTTCAACACAGGCTCCCTGTTCGGTTACACAAGGCGCAGGGCAACTACTGTATCGGTTTAAAATTCAAGAGCCAGCTGAAATGATTAATCATAAACTGCGTGGGATTTTTTCAAAATGTGGTACGTGAATTTCGAAAGTTAAATGGTAATTTCTACGAGAAAGCAAGGCATAAAAATTAATGCCCGCGCCAATATAACGCGTAGGCCGCTTTATAAATAGTCCATAAACCTGGAGACTAAAATTTGACCCACAAAAATTAAAATCACAGGGTCTTGATTGCATTTATAAAATTAGTGTGTATTTTCTTAGGACCCACAATTTTTCTAAGTAGTAAATTACTGTTTATTACGTTCAATACCATGCAAATTACTGGTTGCATCGAAATTTTGAAATTTTTGAAATTCTTGTTTATAGCACCCACAAAATTTAGGGGAAATTTTTTACCCTCTCCTTCACTTTTAAACTGTATTATATTGCATATATACTATCGAATCTACGGTCAACCAAACATTTTACTTAGTCGAATGGTTTCTGTTAGATTTAGGCACTTGCGATTAATTCAATGCAACAGAAAACACCATGATAAACAAATTAGGTTTTACTTTATAAATGAGAAAATTAAAGAAAATAAAACAAAAATTACAGTGACATCTGACCTCAGGTTTTGACTGACTAAATTGTATAAAAAAATTTCAGCATGATATATAAACAAAACGACTAGAAATGTCCAAACCATCGCGATGTCGGGAAAATTCAGTTAGAATAAAACTTCTAATATTGAATAATGCGCGCTATGAATCCATATATTTTAGGTACTGGCACGCCATTGTACATACACACTATGTATACATAAGTTGGCGAAACACGTTTAACATGAAATCATAAGTTACTGATATTCACGTGTGTATAAAGAACACCTGCTTTTTCAATCACGGACAGCTACAAGGTTTTGCGTTGCATATATATAGTACGACAGGGACGATGACACAATTATTCAGGTATAAACATTCACTGAATCATTCAAAACTTTGTACCGAAAAATTTTAATTGGTATTTCTTTAACTTATGACATAAGAATTAAACAGTTACAATTATTCAATCATTGTAAAGCGACCACATAGAAATCCTCCCGTCACTCCCACCGACAGCCAGAAGCCATTGACTTTCGCCACGATTCTTATCTTTTAATATTCGGGTAGGACTAAAGGCAAGTGCTTGAACCGACTTGCGATGAAGAGGAAGAACCGCCAGGGGCTTACCGGTTTTAGCGCTTACAATAAGCGTTGAGCCATTAATGACACCAACAGCCGCTATTCGTCCATCTTTCCTTGTCGTCAGAGCAGTAAATCCATCGCAGCGTAATTTGCTACTCGATTCGCTACCCAACTTAACAGGGTCCAAATTGTGTGCTGAGATGGTTATTGTCTCGTCCAGCCGACCTCGATCAAGAGATGAATTACGAAAATAATTTTCTAATTCTTTAGTACAATTTGTTTTGTGTGAAGTATCTGAAGAGAGGGTATCCGTCCAATTGTTACAAATTCTAAATCTGGTTATTGAGGAGACGTTGGCAGCAACTGCAAGACCAAAACCATGCTTTATCGATATATCGAAGTCTAGCAGGGGTTCAGGATGACTTAGCGAAAGATTTCCAATCGCTGCGTGGGTGACTCCCAAATTCGAACATTGGCTAATGAGCCAGATTACGAGGTTACCAGATTCGTAACTGCACATTAATAAAGCCCTGAAAATTCAATAATATTTTAAATGCACTGATGCATGTTTTTGCGTAAGTAATCACAGTGCTATAACAGAAACTGCAATAAAAATTAATATGACTACAGCACAGAAAATGCAACCTCGCAACTTGACCAACAAACAGTAATAATTTAAAATAGCTCCTATACGCCAAATGTCTCCCAAACACTTAGATTATATAGGACTCGCCAGATATGAAAGTGCTGTTCGTTCGTCGTTCGCTCATAAAGTCAAAATTTTGTTCGAAACGCGTTCGAAATTTGTTCGCAGATTTTTAAGTTTCTTCGAAATCTTTCGAAGTTTGTTTGAGAAGTGTTAGAGAATAAATAAATTTTGTTCGATAGTCTTTCGTTCGAAATGTGACACTCATTTCTGGCGAGTACTGTATAATAGTATGTGCAATAAAAGCATTTGTTTTATATTAATGTTTTAATTAAATAGGCTGCAAATTAATGGCAGTCAAAGACGCCAAAACTCGTTAAGCAATAAACTCTAATTTAAAACACAATTAAAAGCTCAATCTTAAAATTAGAGATGTTCAAATAAATCAATGATTTACTAATGTCCATAAAATAATGTTTCTGTATGCTAAATATTTTTGAATATTAAATTAGTACTATTTCCAACGATAAATATTTTTTTTAATAATTACTACAATTTCCAATGCTTAAACCCCGTTTCGTTGCCTGCATGCATTTGTACGACACTTAAAAGCATGTATCTGAAATATGGAAAATATGGAAACATGCAGCACATAGAGCTAAGTTTCTTCCACCCACCAGGTTCGAAGTTCCACCGAGAACATGCCCCCCCAAGTTTCTCCGAAGGGCTCGGCTCGGCTCCCGAAGTTGCCCGAAAAATCACAATATTTTGTATCTCAACAAAGGGTGTATCTGAGCTAATTTGGGCCCATTTATATAAACACCAAATAAACCACTATATTTATTTCAGCTACTGTCAAAGAAGGTTTGGGTCAAAAACCGATTTTTGAACCATGACACCTAAAATACGCGAAAACAGCATTTTCTCCGCAACCGCTAGACCGATATGGGTGATATTGTTCTTATTTTGTAATATGATTTATCCCATAAGTATATGCACACTGTCAATCCCTAAATGCGCAATTTGCGGTTATATCCCGTCAACGACTGAAGCAACATGACCTTCGAGTCATTTTGTATGTTATTGCTCAATACAACAACTATATACGTCCCTCTAAATGAGATATTCAACACTCAAAATTAAGACAAGCTACTAGTTTCTAGTAAATCTGAGAAACTCTTTTACGCATATACCTCGCCTGAGGTTCCGTAATAATTAAAATTTATACTAGATTATGGTGTGACAGTTGACAAATGTATAGATTTTGAACGATTAAAAACGTGCAAATTGGAACAGATGTTGTGTTCGAATGGCATTACTCTAGCAACCGAGGTAAGCTATTTGTTACATTTGCAAGAAAATAGCTGTAATTTTGTCTGTGGGGTATTTTGTTCGTAAATGTGTGTCCTAAAGTTAACTCCAAGGAACGTTAAGGGTTTGAAAATTTTAGTTATATAACTATTTTAAGGTCAATAATATTAAACATGACGAAACATATTAGTATGATGCAAAATATATACATAATCAGCTCGATTCTGGTTGGTAGTTTGTTATATATAGCATTGATCTCTTGAAAAGCGAGTCATTTCTGGCAAGTACTGTATTTGTCATGGTTTATATACAGGATATGTAAAAGAGAATAAATCTGGTTTCCTATTAATTCAGGAACGAGTCAAACCCAAAATTATGTTCACCCACTCAAAAGACCGCCTACAGACTTACCAATTTTCCGTGTGTGGTGTCAAATAGAATAACCACCAACCTCAGTTACAGTCGCGGCCAAAAATAAGTTCAATCTAAACAATCTAAATTTCGTTTAATCGTAATCGATCGAATAAAGCTGCATACGTGTTCTGTGAGAACCGATTATGTGTAGAATGTTATTTACTCGCTGATTCATCAATTTTTAAGTAACGCCCAGCACCATGCTATTTGTGCCACCATGAAAACCACAATATTGTGTTATTGAGCATTTTCAGCAAACCGGTTTAAAACCTGTTTCCAAACAGTTTCGAACTATCGACATCTTTGACGAGTAGTGCTGTAAGAAATTGAACTAGTTCAGTTATAAGCTAAATCATTCAGTTCCGGAAAGAGATAGCGGAGTTCCCACTAAGTGCACTCGGAGGAAAATCGTAAAAAAATTGTCCATCGATGTAATTAATAATATATCTTAGGTTGGATAAATTTTGATAATTTTTGGTACTACTGGGAAAGCGATGACGATCTGCGTCTAACAGAACTGATAGCTGCAACCCACATCTTTCGAAAAATGGCCAAAAACTGGTTTCTAAAAATTCTTTGGCAAACGTAGCTTTACCTCTGTATCACAGACCATACCCCTGCATAGGCGTAACATCGAAAAACAGAGGAACTGCCCTAGCTCAGTTCGCCGATATCTATAACCTCATTAAAATCTAAGCTATAACTTTTCACTTAGATCATTTCCCGGTCCGCTGTGGGCCCGAGTCTGGTTCGTTCACCCGTGCTATAAGTAAGTATTTCAAACTTCGATATATTATCGGATGTTTTTACAATACAATGAGTGTCCATTAGGTTATGAAACTCCCTAAATACGGTGGTTGGCTACAATTATCCCCCGTGTTCGGTGTTTCATGGGCGACCAATTATTCTAATATATAGTGATACAGTGTATATGTGCTAACACACTCTTTACCTTATACATTAAAACGTCGAGCCCTAGAAGAGTATACTTACAGCGACCGCAAGAATATGACTACCGATCATTATGATCAACAAATTCCATCAATTTTTACTGCTCAATGTAATGCCATTTTTCCATTAAAACATCATGATAAGTCAAACACGAACGAAACTAATATCTGGCGAAAACAACGAAAACAATAATTATTAAGACATATCGGAAAAGAATACAACATACTTTCATTCCGTTTGCATTTAAAAATAAGTTTCTATTCGATAACTTTTATTTACCGCTAACTGGCAAAATATAGAAGAAAAGAAAAAGCATAATCATTCAAAAACGCCAAAAAATTGTTGATTTGCGTTATATGGTGCGCAATGCGTATTCACTATTTTTTGAAAAGACGAGTAATAATATGTCATGATCCTTTCAAATTTCCGACAAACATTAGCCGTAATTGCGGTAACGGGTAATACTTGCAGGAACCACAACGCTTAATATACCTACTTCAATAACACAAATTTTAACACATACTCGGCATCAGTAAGCGTCGTGAATTTCAATCTTAACGGCATGCCAAACTTAGCATCAGAGCGCGGGTTTGAATTCAAATGACATGTTAAAGATAAAGAAGTGAGATCAAAATCTGTCTCAGAATATGGCACTCTAAGCGAATACAGTGAAACATCTCCTGCACGTTTCTCCGTCGGTGGCGACATACGAGGAATCGCCATCAAAATCAGTGAGTCCACGGTTGCCACTGAAGCACCACAGAAGCCGTAGTGGTCGTTGATAATACTACCTGAAAAATCCCAATAGTACAAACCAAAAATATTAAACGGCAATTGTCGGCATAGAATGATACATACACCTAAGCTTATTGGTTTCTTCTCTATAAAGGGCAATGTGAACACTACGGAAACAAAACACTTGACAGACAAAAACCAAATACTGCTGACTGTCTAACTCTTATATGTATATTATGTGGTAAGAATACTTCCCAAATTTAGGATCTCTTCGGCCAGAAAAGTCCATCAAGCAAGGAAAACTGAAGTTCAGTAACGAAAATCGCTTTCAATTTATTTTGGTATAATTCGTCTGCACAAGAAATAAACGACACAATATTGCTTAAGTAATAAAATCGCACTGTTCAACTAATATGTTGTATTTAAAGTTTCACCTGAATCATGTGCAGTATTGTTCCTAACTATGCACGATTTATTATTAAAATCGATTTCGAAAACAATGGACATATCACTTAAACCATTATCGAGGACATAATTTTTTCCATAGCAAACGGTATTAAGCGAGAACGCAGCCATGATTATTAATCATTTTAAGAGTCTAAATTTTGTCGCTCCAATATGTTAATGTCATCTTAACCATATCTTAATGTACCATTTTTGAGTATGCTTTTCAAAGCAACCATGGTGCAAAACCACAAGATTTTCAATTCGCCAAACTAATAACAATTATCACAATAATGAGCTGGGTGGTTCAACATAGAACGACAGTACCTAGAATGATTTCCAGCTCATATTAAAGTCAGCCCTAGTGGTCTGGAGAACTACAGGCTTTCTAAGTGTCAGAGGAACTTTATACGACTTTATATCCGAACAATATTAAGTATATATGTTTAGTTAGTGAAAGAAAATTAGCCTTGCAAAAACATTTAGGCGTCTGTGCAAAGTTACCTAATTTTGTAGCAGCTTGTACCTACTGGAGATGAAAAGGAAAAGACCCAAGTTACGTGGTGGAAACAGTAGCCTCTCTGCATGTATATACACCAGTGGGGTTAATATAAGAAAGCGTTTATTTTCTATTTTATGCACTAAAGCAAAACATTAAACAGTCACCACAACCCCAAAACGAGAAAGCCGGCTACCAATTAAACAGCTTGTCATACTGTATTTCTCGCGACACCCGATGTTAAAGCGTTGAACAACATCGCATGTAAAGTGTTGGAAAAGTTCAGTTTCTTCCTATGCATGAGGTTAGTAACGAATGAGCTGATTCTGTGAGGTAGTTTCCTTTTTCGATATGAATCCTATGTTTGCAAGAATGGGTGGAGAAACACTGGTACTTGTATTGCCAAATTTGTTACTTTGACCTCAAAAAATCCTCTTTTGCCCCTCTGACCAGAAAGACGGGGTTGGTTGGAGGTCGGAGCTGTTCACATTGTTCAGCTGTCCACTAAAGGGCACATTGTGGCCACGTTTGCTATCGAACGAAAAATTTTATGAAATCCATCACAGGAAGACGAGTCATGAGTGACAGCGTCAGAGAAAAATCAATTTTCACGATTTTTCTCCATATTCCCATCAGTGGAAAATCATATGATTGTGCTGGCTCCGTTTCAAAAATAAAGACTGAATCCCATATCCAGATTTATCTCTACAATCAATATCGCCAAGATTAACTCAAGAATAAAACCTAATAAATCCAAATCAACTGCACTTAACTTCTAGTTTTGTTGAAATGACTCTACTAGGCGACTTCTACGTACATTTGATTCTGCAAATGACTGCTCAGAATAAATTCTTAGCAGGATTGAACTTGCGTTGGTTTTATGAAAACCCTCACTTTGCAGATTTCATTCTGCCTGGACTGATGCTACCAACATTCTTGAATTAACTACGTTTGGTTTGCTCGAATTAAAACAGGCTAGAACAAATTCTATCATAAAAAATTTATCCATGTTTGACTCCAGGAAATAATAATTATATCTAGATTTAAATTCTAATCAGAGTTTAGTCAAAATTCAGGGGTGAGGCTTCAAATGTTACCTGTAATAATCCTTTAATAATCGCAAAACCAACACCAAACTATGCCTGAAGCAAGTATATTGACAAGAAAACTTGAACTTGTTATAAAACTATTAAAAACGTAGAAAAAAATATCTGCACTATACAGAGTGATTACCAAAATGATTCAAAATTAAAACACGCTATCCAACAATCCATATACAATATTGACGCAAAAATACGCAAACAGAAAACCGATCACATATCTTTAACCAGTTCAATACGCGACCATTTTGTTACAACATTATCCGAGCTACGCTTGATCTAAACACTTAACAGACAACACATGCCTTTAAGATTAAATTAACACAGACCATACCAGTTAGCACGGGCTTGGAAGTCAAACAACCGCCCCAGACAGCAACACCATAACTCCTTAGGTGAGCCCATACTTGATTACCGCTACAGCCAGCTGATAATACACGATGATTTTGTTCGTCAAGCAAGTGACCTAAAAGTATATGTCGAAACTTATGAATAATAAACTACAGATAACTTTAAAGGTATTATGAAGCTCAAAATAGTATCTAGTAGCTTGTGGAAACGCCCAAAAATAGTATCTAGTAGCTTGTGTCAACGCCCAGGTGGTGTAGTCTGAGCGTTGAATATGCTCGTAAACCATGTCAGCCGCCACTAAATTGTACCTAGAATTCTACCAATGAATGAAGCTCTGATGGGTCAATTGAAAACATTTTTGAACCAACACAGCAGCGCCGGTAATCAAAACATCAACGCAGTGCACATAGCAATCAACTTACGAAATGAACCGAAAATTAAAAATGTTGCTTGAAATTTCGAGGAAATATCCAACCTTGCGTATTTTGTCTCTTACAGTGTAAGTAAATGTAGACACAGCCATGCAGCGTTCAGATCATGTACAGCTGCACAGAGGCTGAACTGCTTTCAAAAAATGCCCGATATCACCCGTATAGACCGAGCGCGTAAGGCGATATGACCGTTTTCGTATTATTTAGGTTTCATAGGTCCAGTCAAAGATCCCTTTTGACCCAATGCTGCAGCGTAGATAAAGGCAAATAGCAGCATACTATGGAAAATAAATCGATGTTCAAAGTCGTCCAACAATAGCAGCCATATTTCTCGAACGGTAGCAGAAGCGTTGCAATTTTCATGTATTTTTGGTCCATACATGGCCATTTATTATGCACTTTTGACATATCCCCGCGTGGTAAATGATGACAATAGCATAACAACATGTGTAGCTGCATAAATGAGGAATAAGGAACAAAATAGGGCCAATAACATCCATTTCAACGATTATACAGACTTTGGTCATTTTCGCATATTTTGCTGACTTGGGCCCATTTAAAACCCATTATGAAGGCCCATTATAAAACCCAACCATGCAGCGCAAATAACTACAACAGCGACACATCATGTGCAGTTGCATAGAGGACAAATCACTCAACAAAAAAGGCCCAAAATCGCAATATTAAGTATGAATATATGGACGTTTTCGTGTACTTCGCGTTCTATGGGATTTTTAAAAACTGCATGGGATCTTAATTATGGATACACCGGTTACAATACGCAAAAGCTTTATACAAATTTTTGTAAAGTCGTATTTACTCGCTTTACAAAATGAACCTGACTTCCCTAATATATTACCATCGGTTGTTGAGATTACAGTCAAAAAATATATTTTGTCAGACCCGTTTTTGACCCTACCCAAGCCACTTCGGCCCACTTTTCGTTGAGATCTTGTAATCAGAATTAGCATTTAAATAAAGGGTATAAACAGAGATGGCAAGCTTCCAAATGAGATAAATATCGTGGTAGTTAATCGGTATAGGTAGAGTTGAGTAACGCACGTCACCATAAAAACCTAAAACAAACATTGTCAACACCATTTTACGGCTAGTAAAATTCTTCTCTTTGCTCGTTCAGCTCACTGCACTCACAAATTCGAAATTCTGCAATTCGAAAACATGTATATGTTACAAAAAACACATGAATAAATACTGCGTTGTACATTTACAAAGGGGTACACCACCTATAAGTTGACTTATCACAGCTCTCAAAGAACCCAAAAATAAATTGTTTTATAACCAAATATCCATTTGCTCATATAAATTTCCTCAATTTTGTTGACGGCCGCCCAAAAATTCAGTAGGCACAGGTGAAAAAATGTAGGAAAATATAAGTTAGGCGGGCGAGTAATGTACTTCGCCTTGTGTTCGCTCTAGTCCATCTAAGTCTTGCCCGAATATTACAAAACTGACACAAAATGGAAAGATTGTGACGTTGGTGATTGTAGTTCTGCAGACCTCTTTAGTTATATAGCATTCGGGTAAAAATTAGACACTATAATCCTGTAGGATCCAGTACTGAGGCGAAAGAAGGCGGTCAATCCCCCCCCCGCCCGTCAGTGTCCTGGAATACCACAAGACAAAGGTGAAATATGCAGAATAAACCAAAAATTTGCACATTTGTAGTAGTCGAAATAATTTCAGTAAGAGACTATCCCTCTTTAGGAAAAATTTTGGGACACCACTCCCTATCAGAAATTTTCGAATCCGCCGCTAACTACAATGTAGAATGCTCTTGTAACATCTAAACTCTTGCTATATAATAACGCAAAATGTGTACTTAAATAGTAGTCGAAAAAATTTCAGTAAGAGACCACCCTTCTTTAAGAAAAACTTTGCTACATCGGACTGCAATGTACGATTCTCTAATGCAGAGCTAAACCTTTGCTATATAACACCTTTTTAGGCTTGCGGTTTTTCGTTAGATAAAAACGACAGAAGAGCTTAGTTTTACACAAAACAGAAAAACCACTCCAGCTGCGCTTCTAATAAGAGAAATTGAAATTCCTCCAACCGGTTTTTAATGCATTGGTGTTCGAAATTTTTGAGCACAATGCCTGCGGCAAAATCCTCAAAGAAACCACTACCAAATGAAAAATTTAAAAAGTTCAACAAACCTCATAATTTTATCAGAACAAACAGCTTTTGAAAAACTACAGATATTATGATAATTGAAATAGTGAATGAAGCGAGCATAATTTTCACTGAGAAAAGCCGTGAAAATCTTTTGCCTGTTGGTGTCAGTCATCACCCATTTTTGGTTGGATAAATTTCGACTAAACTATTTGTTCAATAGCCAAAATGATGACTATGTGTTATGTGTCCAGTAGCTAAACGCTAATTCGAAGCCATTAAAAACAACTGGTTTCAAAAGTGCTTTGCCAAATCCGATCTCGTGTCAGTGTGATTTGTTCTTCGCATCGTAAGATTCTCAGCTATAGCCCCGATTATGGAACTTTTAGCCAGCAATGTCGATCTTCAAATTTCGACGTGTTGTTGCGTGTATTTAACCTACAACGATTGCCTATTAGGTTATCAAGCACACTCAATACGATAATTTTATCTAGAGTCCAACATCAGTATATTATAGCTTTTCACGAGTTTCAAGGATTTTAATGTCATCGACCCAGATTTCCAAATCTGTCTTCATTTATGTGGTTATGTACTGCGTGCAGGGCATTAAGGATGATCTATATTTAAGTAATTTGGTACTCCGAACACTTTGCCTATGTAGAATACAACTCGAATATTTAATATTTTTTTCGGAGGTTTTTAATGGATAAACCAGATTTCCAGCATATAGTCTGTCTTCAACTGTAACAGTCTGTATATATAGGTTTTATCTAAGATCCGACATGACTGCCCTAAGCCTTTTCTAGGCAATTGCCGGGATTTAAAGTCGACCAGATTTACGCAAACATATTAGTGCATCATCATTTATCTGGTCGTACGTTTTCTGCGCCGTGAGGTAAAATATAGGTTTTATGACAAACAGAACAAACGGCGTTCCTTAACTCTGACAGAACCAGCATTGTAAAGGATTCCAGACGTTTTAAATCGGTATATGTATCAAACAAGCACAAATCCTGTTGCAAAAGAGCACACAAAGTGACAACATGCATATAGATTAAACAACGCTGGCTCTGTTTCATCCTAATATGCAAGACACTAGCATGCTCACAGAAGCGAAGATACTTAAAACGTGAAAGACAATGTTCAAAATACAGCAATAACCTTGAACTAAACTTAAATAAACATTAATTCTAGCAAGATAAATACACAAAAACTGAGACGGTGGAAACTAAACTTTTAATCGTCCACAACTCCAATTTCGTGTCCACATCCCATGCAATCAGATTTCCAGACGCAAATCCAACCAGCAGTACATCAGTTTCGATTTCGTTACGAGAATGTTTCACAAAGCACACAGAGCTGACATCTGTTTCCTCCATGTGAGCGAATATATGCAGTGGGTCCACTGTCATCGGTTATTATTTGTAAGTACAGTGATGAAATACAGCACACCAAATCTTACTGAAAAAATCTCATAGTAAAATAATATCATTAAATTTTATTATATAAATAAGCTAGTAATATGCACAGCGATAAAAAAGCAGCGAGCGTGGCTACTAAGTCACTATTCACAGACCCCAAGTTGATCTACGCAAGCGAGTTC
Organism: Trileptium ribeirensis; assembly: GCA_030248225.1. Taxonomy (NCBI): domain Eukaryota; kingdom Metazoa; phylum Nematoda; class Enoplea; order Enoplida; family Thoracostomopsidae; genus Trileptium; species Trileptium ribeirensis. The sequence goes on from JASANE010015704.1 coordinate 33,184, forward strand.
AAATCCACACAAATCGAAAAATACCTTGGAATTTTCACCGGTTAGCTTGAACAATATCTGCGTCACCAGGTTGTCAAACGGGTCTTACTGCATTTTATCGCTTGCTAAGATGAACATATAATTATCGTTGTTTTATTGTATATTGCTCGCCTGCTGAAAACGTCTTTCATAACCGTTTGGTTATAACCGTTGTTGATAGGACGAATGTCTTTGATGTCGTAACGAAATACCTGAAGGCCCCGAGGAAACCAAAATAAACCTATGCGCACTATATACCTGGAGGGAGCCACCGAAGTGCTAGGTGGAGCTAGAAACCCGTCCGAAGAGAGGCCACTGTATCATCCATTTTCAAATCATCTCAACTAGTGACACAACTTAGTGGTGTTACTAGGAGGACCGTACCTGGGCAATAGTGAGCCTGGTTGTCGACCTCTCGCTAAAAAGTGACTCCTTCATTGTATAACTCTTACTGTAACAGTTTTGATAGAAGTCAAATAGTTGTCCAATAGTGACTATAGGAAGTTTCTATAAGATGGTTTTGACACAATCCATTGATTTCGGAGTGTGGCTACCCCTGTTTTCGGGAGGATTCATTGTGTTGGATGTAAAATTTTTTGAAACAGTTTTCGACCGTGGTGCAATATATATATATTGCAAAAGCACGGTCGCTACGATTTTGTGGTGGGTACGGCAGACAGAATCAGCCTTTTAGAAAGATAACATCGATTTTACAAGTTTTTGGTTGTTTGACGATGCCTCAACGTTAGGCATTCCAGAAACACAATACGAATATTATATAATGCAGCGTATATACTGATTTAAATTTTAATGTAACCACACTGCAATCACAATACTTCAGGTAATTTTTGGCTACTGATACTCAGGAACAGTTCTGACACCAAACAATGTGGAAGGCCGAAACTAGGGGTCAAGTATATGTCCTTCCAAATAATAATTTTAGCAAAAAATTGCTAAAATGACAAAAATTCGGTCAAATTTTTGCAAAATCAGCAAAAAATGACAAAAATTAAACAAAATTTTAATAAAAAATTAAGGAAAATTGGCAAAAATAAAAGAAGCAAAAATTGTGATGATCAAAAACGAATATTTTAGGGGTCAAATAGAGGTGACTCTTACGGGCACATAGCCTATAATATAGCCGGGATAAATACTCAAATTTAAATGTTCTCTTAAAGAGGTTTACGTGACTTAATCAGTATCTCGAAAGCGAGGGTGAAACAGAGCGGGCGTGGTTTCATTTTTAAGTTACAATTTTGCTTAATAACCTGTAACAGGCTGTGTTTGATATAACAAGATAGCAGGGAATAACCGGAACCGCAACCAGCAACCGGAACCGTTCATTTAAACCGGATCCGGAACATGGTCCTCGAAATTTATATATAGTAAAACAGATGATGGAAGAAATGAAGGTATAGTGGATTTAAAATGCATTAAAAATAACTTTTACATTAAACTTAATGTATTGCGATGGTATTATTGCCTTTTTGAAACTTTAAAGAGACTGAAGAAGCTAATTACGTTTATTTATCGATCAAATATGTCGGTTTTTGGACATTCAGAGCAAAAAATATCTTCCACTATACACCATTGCGTATACTGCGTCAAATCGAATGTGCTTACAAAGCTTGGAGCGTAGAATACACACTTTCGCTCTGTCTCCAGTCGCCTCCCTTTACTACACATACGTTTGTTGCATGTTCTTCTGTAGGAAACTTAAAATTATTGGTTTATATGATTCTAGAAGAGAAAATTTCTATAAGAGAAAATAATATATAGAAGGTAATTTTCTGATCAGTGGTCAGAGACACTGTTTAGGCTAGCGTTGGACAAACAGTGCCCGTCAGTTAGATCATAATGATGATAACTTTGTAATCAGAATGCTATAAATGAGACACACTGTGATGCTGCTCGCACAGTTTCAATAAACACAGTTCATTGCCAAGAAGGCAGTTTCCAGCTGCGTTGCAGATAACGTTAGTTTACTTCAATTTAGACTGATTTACCAAGTTAACAAGCGCACTGGCGGCTGCTTGACACAATTTATGTTAGCCAAGCATACATTAAGTACTTCTGCGTAAGCCACACTCTGTTACCGAGTTGGACTGCTTTAATTCAAGCGTATCCCGCAGACTTCTGAATGTGTAAAATAGCTGCTACAAGCATCGACCTGGCTTTGATTTGTTAACAAACTCCTGCAGGTTATTATGAAAAATTCCTGCTCAAATTATGTGCCCTACATACGTTTCACACGGCAAATTGGTTAGTTAATCTTTTATTTTGCTTGGTTGTATTGGAGCTTGATCATTGTATAATATATATTACACATGTTTAGATTACAGGATGAAGCAAAAAACGTGGAAAATTTCAAACAAAATTTTTAAACCGGAATTCCGGTTCCGGTATGGTTTTTGCCCTTTGCCGGAACCGCAACCGGAACACGATTTTCGCCGGAACCGGAATTCCGGTTACCCCCTGCAAGATAGATAACAAACAAATTAGATGGTAATACGAGGTGTATGGAGTCATAGAGGAAAACTCTTACACTGCGCCGTCTAAGTGTCTTGCTCTTTCACACCGTAATAGTCACTGTCTTATGTTATTATTTTCCCATTTGTTGCAGCTCTTATATATAGTTGTTTATTCAAATCATTTTGTTTCTTTTATGAATCTTACCAATCTTACCACACCGTAATAGTCACTGTCTTATGTTATTATTTTCCCATTTGTTGCAGCTCTTATATATAGTTGTTTATTCAAATCATTTTGTTTCTTTTATGAATCTTACCAATTTTCAGGGAGTAACTGCTATTACGGTTCGGTGAAAATCGTGTTCCGGTTGAAGTTCCGGCAAAAGTCAACAAAAATACCGGATCAGGAATTCAGGTTTAAGAATTTTTCTTTAATATTGTCCACATTTTTTGATTCATCTGTTGTCCAATCATACGTTATATATACACAATAATCAAGTTCCAACACAACCAAACAAAGAAAAGACTAATTAATCAAATTACCATGTGAAACGTAAGTAGGACACAGACTTATTTTTCATCTTTACCCTGCAATAGTTTGTTAACAAAACAAAGCTGTGTCGACGCCCACAGGCTTACTTAGCTGCAAGTTTAGATAGATAGATAAATAAACAAACTTGGTCTTAAAAAATAAAACACTGCGCGCGTAGATTCATACTACTCGGCCCACTGCGCCTGTCAAACCCAAAGATGTTCAAAAGTCACATCCAACCCTCAGAATAAAGCAGACCAGTTTGATTATATCCAATTTCGGGGCAAAATGACCATCAATAACATTTTTCCAAGTATCTTCTTGCGTAGTTCTTAAAACTCCCTGCATTGCAAAATAAGATGGGAAGCGGTACCATCTGCTACGTGACACCATTCAGAGGATCTATACCCAACAAGTCCCTTAAAACATTTATGTTTATTCACGAGACAATACCCGGCGAAGATCATACAAGCTATCCCAGTCCTCTTCTTATCCAGCATCTAGCTGCAAGCTTGGCTAATATAAATTGCATGAAGCACAAGCCAGTATATACGCTTTTCAACATTTTAATCAGTCTACATACGAATAAAGTAACATATCTGCAAAACAGAAAGAAACTGCGTTCGTGGGAACAAACTGTATGTATTGAAACTTTGCCAGCTGTATTACAGCTTCTCTTATTTATAGCATTCTGAACAGAAAATCATCCTCATCTAACTGATGGGCACTGGCTGCCCAACGCTAGCTTGAATAATGTGTATGGCCAATGATCAAAAAATTATAGTATACCTTTTTATTTGCTTTTAGAACCAAATATACCAATAATTTCACCTTTCCTATGGAATAAACAAACATAGATCTAACGTGTAACAAACGTAGGTCTAGCAAAGGGACGCTGAGAAAAGATTGAAGCCAGAACAAAATTGTCAAGTCTACGGTCCATGCGTTGCAACAACATTCAGTTTGACGCAGTTTACGTACAGCGGAAAGCATTTATCCGATGACAGCCCAAAAAACGACATTTTGATCGATAAATAAATATTTTAGCTTCCTCAGCCTCTTTAAAGCCCATAGAGGCCCTAATGTCATCGCATTACATTAAGTTTAATGTAATGTTTATTTTTAATATAATTTAAATCCACAGTGCCTTCACTTCGTCCTTCATATGTTTTGCTTTATATAAATTTCATTTGGGACACATACACGCCAAATGAAATATTTGCATGAATAAACATTCTAAGAGATGAAACTGATTGCTTTAGCTCGTTTCGTTTCATTACATATAAAACTGCTAGTGTTTTTGGAAACCACTTTGCAGCCTAACGTGGCTAACATTCGTGGCATTAATATTTAGAACTGTATTTAACGCAGGATTATATGGCATTGTATACGAATATTTCGGTGGTATAAGCGATATTAAAAAACGTCGAATTCCATTCGGAATTCTCTGATATTTTACGTTAGTACTTATATCGATTGTCTCTATCCGGACTTTTCTTTTGTGGTATATTTCTTTAGTCGATCAGAGGATTTTTTGCTACAGTGGCAGGAAAACGAAATTTGGCCGCACTCCAGATGCAATGGTGGTTTCTAGAAATAGCTGTTGAATCTCTGAGAGGGCCTCCCGGTGCGCTCAAAAAACTTTCGTGTCAAGAAGCAGAAAAGCAAAAGTTTTGGGCATTCGAGATGCATGGATTGGTGGGTTTTGAATATCAATTATAATGTGTATAACTATAACAAATATTTCAATATCACTGTTAAAAACAGAGTTACTAATCTTAGTGTGTCATGAAAAGGAAGATGTGCCATTGAAATATAATCAAAAGCACCGGGGAGTGGAATTGAATAAAGAGCATTAATATAACATAGCACCAAAATCAGGTAAGTATTGCCCGTCATTATAGATTAACTGGAAGTCACAACAAGTAAAGAAAACTTGACGACCAACTTGTAATCAGAAATCGAACACTGAATTTGAAAAAGAGGAAACAAAATAAAATTGAAATTAAATATATGATTTATACAAAATTAGGGTGGGGTGATTACACATAAAAAAACCATAAAATTAGTGCACGAAAACAAATCAGAACATAAACAAAAATAAACAAATACACACACAACACATAAACCAAAATATTGACATAATTACACACATATATAAGGGTTTGGGAATATATTAATATATGAAGGGTTATATAATATAGAAAAATGTGTGATTGTGTGTAAAAAAAGAATGTCATGTGCATAAGTGTTAGTTTTCATGTGTGTTAACGTAACTATTTATACCATTTCGTTGGTTATACCATTTTAATACACTAGGTAGGTACTTTTCTAATCATCTCCACCACATAACGTCGCCCTGGTTTCGCTTATCAATGTGGGGATAAAATTATCCAGAGAACCTAAGAGCGGCTGCGTCATCTATTTTTGTTCACATGTGTACACTGTGCATGTACATGTGTCACGACTGTGGTCTTCTATGTTTATTTGTGTGTATGCAGGGCATGAATTTAATTGTGTTTACTGAGTTTATAAGCGTATTGTATTTGCAGCAATTTATAATTATGTTTATGAAGCTTATGACGTTGTCAATACAGTAGAATCAAATTTTTTTCTCATTGAAAACTTGACTCAAAATGAGCAGGGGGATGGTTTGGGCACAGGCGGATATTGACGGTAAATGTCATAGGGCACGCTGAAGATTATCCATACCCAATTTGGCCCACCCGATAAGGAATTAAGTACCACATACCCTCAGTGTTTCTGACCATAACGATTTTATCAATTCTTGGAATTATTAAAATTTAGAGTTTAAAACATTTAAAATTTTAAAAATTGTATGCCAGGGATACAGTTTTGATTACCTATCGAATTTGAGTGCAAGCCCCGGGTGCCTTAACTATTACACTTACATCAGGGAATAACCGGAACCGGAACCAGCAACCGGAACCGTCCATTTAAACCGGATCCGGAACCTGGTCTTCGAAATTTATATATAGTAATACAGATGATGGAAGAAATGAAGGTATAGTGGATTTAAAATGCATTAAAAACAACTTTTACATTAAACTTAATGTATTGCGATGGTATTATTGCCTTTCTGAAAATTTAAAGAGACTGAGGAAGCTAATAATGTTTATTTATCGATCAAATATGTCGGTTTTTGGACATTTAGAGCAAAAAATATCTTCCACTATACACCATTGCGTATACTGCGTCAAATCGAATGTGCTTACAAAGCTTGGAGCGTAGAATACACACTTTCGCTCTGTCTCCAGTCGCCTCCCTTTACTACACATACGTTTGTTACATGTTCTTCTGTAGGAAACTTAAAATTATTGGTTTATATGATTCTAAGAGAAAATAATACATGGAAGGCAGGGAGTAACCGGAATTCCAGTTCCGGCGAAAATCGTGTTCCGGCAAAGGGCAAAAACCATACCGGAATTCCGGTTTAAAAATTTTGTTTGAAATTTTCCACGTTTTTTGCTTCATCCTGCAATCTTAACATATGTAATATATATTATACAATGATCAAGCTCCAATACAACCAAGCAAAATAAAAGATTAACTAACCAATTTGCGTGTGAAACGTAAGTAGGGCGCATAATTTGAGCAGGAATTTTTCATAATAACCTGCAGGAGTTTGTTAACAAATCAAAGCCAGGTCGATGCATGTAGCAGCTATTTTACACATTCAGAAGTCTGCGGGAGACGGTTGAATTAAAGCAGTCCAACTCGGTAACAGAGTGTGGCTTACGCAGAAGTACTTAATGTATGCTTGGCTAACATAAATTGCGTAAAGCACCCGCCAGTGCGCTTGTAAACTTGGTAAATCAGTCTAAATTGAAGTAAACTAACGTTATCTGCAACGCAGCTGGAAACTGCTTTCTTCGCAATGAACTGTATTTATTGAAACTGTGCGAACAGCATCACAGTGTGTCTCATTTATAGCATTCTGATTAGATCTGATAGTTATCATCATTATGATCTAACTGACGGGCACTGTTTGTCCAACGCTAGCCTAAACAGTGTCTCTGACCACTGATCAGAAAATTACCTTCTATATATATATTATTTTCTCTTATAGAAATTTTCTCTTCTAGAATCATATAAACCAATAATTTTAAGTTTCCTACAGAAGAACATGCAACAAACGTATGTGTAGTAAAGGGAGGCGACTGGAGACAGAGCGAAAGTGTGTATTCTACGCTCCAAACTTTGTAAGCACATTCGATTTGACGTAGTATACGCAATGGTGTATAGTGGAAGATATTTTTGCTCTGAATGTCCAAAAACCGACATATTTGATCGATAAATAAACGTTATTAGCTTCCTCAGTCTCTTTAAAGTTTCAGAAAGGCAATAATACCATCGCAATACATTAAGTTTAATGTAAAAGTTATTTTTAATGCAGTTTATATCCACTATACCTTCATTTCTTCCATCATCTGTTTTACTATATATAAATTTCGAAGACCAGGTTCCGGTTCCGGTTTAAATGAACGGTTCCGGTTGCTGGTTCCGGTTCTGGTAAATTTTGGTTTCGGTTATTCCCTGATAGAAGGTAATTTTCTGATCAGTGGTCAGAGACACTGTTTACGCTAGTGTTGGACAAACAGTGCCCGTCAGTTAGATCATGATGATAACTTTCTAGTCAGAATGCTATAAATGAGACACACTGTGATGCTGCTCGCACAGTTTCAATAAATACAGTTTATTGCCAAGAAAGCAGTTTCTAGCTGCGTTGCAGATAACGTTAGTTTACTTCAAGTTAACTGATTTTAGATTGATTTACCAAGTTAACAAGCGCACTGGCGGCTGCTTGACGCAATTTATGTTAGCCAAGCATACTTTAAGTACTTCTGCGTAAGCCATGCTCTGTTACCGAGTTGGACCGGTTTAATGCAAACGTATCCCACAGACTTCTGGATGTGTAAAATAGCTGCTAAAGCATCGACCTGGCTTTGATTTAACAAACTCCTGCAGGTTATTATGAAAAATTCCTGCTCTAATTATGTGCCTTACTTACGTTTCCCACGGCAAATTGGTTAGTTAATCTTCTTTTGCTTGGTTGTATAGCTCGATCATTGTATAATATATATTACATATGTTTGGATTACAGGATGAAGAAAAAACGTGGAAATTTTCAAACATAATTTTTAAACCGGAATTCCGGTTCCGGTATGGTTTTCGCCCTTTGCCGGAACCGCAACCGGAACACGATTTTCGTCGGAACCGGAATTCCGGTTACTCCCTGACTTATATATATCTATACATTAGCGGAAATGTAACTGTACTTCTGCTGGGTTTTCCGAAAGTTGTTGTGAGTTAGGAATTCGGAGAATTTCATAAAAGAATTCTCTCTTTAGAAAATCTAAATTTAAGTTTAGAGAGCGAAATTTTCAATACTTAGCATTTGTAGCTCTTAACTGTGTAAACCACGGATTAAAGAATCTCCTAAGGTTTGTCGAAGGCGACCACCTCTCAGCCGCGACCTTACTGGAACAGTTTGCAAAACCAAGCTACTGCACGAAGCTTCCAAGATGCTTTTGATATTACGTATGACCCATCAATCGGCTATGCAAGCTTCATTGCAGCTGTAAATACTAGCAGCGAAGTGCTACCTAAAATGGTATCGCCGAAGCACGTTCCAAAATGGCTGCATGATACAAGGATTGCCAATGCACAGAGAAACGCCCAGAGGATTGCAGCGCAGTATGGACAAAATTCCGTCGAAGGAAAGCGCGCCGCCGACGCTGTGCGCGACGCCCATACTCTTGTTTCGGAGGAAGTAGCTCAATCCATCATCAGCACTATTGCAAGCGCGTCCCAGGCAGGTCGACATTCCGCTGTATGGCGAGCACTAGACGATCTCACTGGTAGAAAGACCCGACCGCAATCGCTCGTCTCAGCTTCATCTTTCGATGAACGCAAGCAGCAGCTGGCCACGCATTTTTCGGCAGTCCTAAATGCTCCTCTGCCCCTACATCATTAGAGCGGCCGACTACATTAGCACCTCTCGAAGCAGCAGAGTTTGCAGCAGCTGCATACGATAGCAGTGAGGTTGAAGCTACGCTAGTAGCAATGCGGTCTGACGGCGCTCCAGGACCAGATGGTATTCCTGCTCGTGTGCTAAAATTGCCGTCTAGGATCCACACTGTCACAGCCATCCTGAACAGTCACTCTGTGCAGACTGGTCATCGCGCTCCGGACATGTGGCGCACTGCAACAGTGGTAGCGATTCCGAAAAAGGGTTCATCCTTATCTCTTAACAACCAACGAGGTATCAGTCTGATATGCATTTCGGCAAAACTGTCCAACAAAATCCTGCTCCATCGCCTGCAGCCACATCTTATTTCAAACATCCTTCCACATCAAAGCGGGTTTCTGCCTGATAGAACGACGACTGAGCAGATTGCTACTCTTCGATTGGTCATAGATTCTTGTCGCCAGCGCCTTCGGTCCGTATCAGTAGCATTTGTTGATTTTACGAAGGCGTTCGATAGCCTGGCAGGGCCGGCCATTGCAGCAGCACTGCGATTCCACGGCGTACCCGATTTACTTATCACGGCTGTAATGGATTTGTATCAAAACACTAGCGCCGCTGTGAAGACGCCCCAAGGCCAGGGAATAACCGGAACCAGCAACCGGAACCGTCCATTTAAACCGGATCCGGAACCGGAACCTGGTCTTCGAAATTTATATATAGTAAAACAGATGATGGAAGAAATGAAGGTATAGTGGATTTAAAATGCATTAAAAATAACTTTTGCATTAAACTTGATGTATTGCGACGGTATTATTGCCTTTATGAAACTTTAAAGAGACTGAAAAAGCTAATAATGTTTATTTTTCGATCAAATATATCGGTTTTTGGACATTCAGAGCAAAAATGTCTTCCACTATACACCATCGCATGTAATGCGTCAAATCGAATATGCTTACAAAGCTTGGAGCGTAGAATACACACTTTCGCTCTGTCTCCAGTCGCCTCCCTTTACTATACATACGTTTGTTGTATGTTCTTCTGTAGGAAACTTAAAATTATTGGTTTATATGATTCTAAGAGAAAATAATAGATAGAAGGTAATTTTCTGATCAGTGGTCAGAGACACTGTTTAGGCTAGCGTTGAACAAACAGTGCCCGTCAGTTAGATCATAATGATGACAACTTTCAAATCAGAATGCTATAAATGAGACACACTGTGATGCTGCTCGCACAGTTTCAATAAATACAGTTCATTGCCAAGAAAGCAGTTTCTAGCTGCGTTGCAGATAACGTTATTTTACTTCAAGTTAAACTGATTTACCAAGTTTACAAACGCACTGGCGGGTGCCTGACGCAATTTATGTTTAGCCAAGCATACCCTAAGTACTTCTGCGTAAGCCATACTCTGTTACCGAGTTGGACCGGTTTAATTCAAACGTTTCCAACAGACTTCTGGATGTGTAAAATAGCTGCTACAAGCATTGACCTGGCTTTGATTTAACAAACTCCTGCAGGTTATTATGAAAAATTCCTGCTCAAATTATGTGCCCTACTTACGTGTTACACGGCAAATTGGTTACGTCAGATCTTTTTCTTTTTGCTTGGTCGTATTGGAGCTTGATCATTGTATAATATATTACATATGTTTGGATTACAGGATGAAGCAAAAAAACGTGGAAAATTTCAAACAAAATTTTTAAACCGGAATTCCGGTTCCGGTATGGTTTTTGCCCTTTGCCGGAACCGGAACACGATTTTCGCCGGAACCGGAATTCCGGTTACTCCCTGCCCAAGGCTTATCTGACTGTTTTGCAAAGACATCTGGCGTGCTACAAGGCGATACTTTAGCACCATTCCTGTTCATCGTCGTCCTTGATATTGTCCTGCGGCGATCATACGAAAGCACCGACGCCTACGTAATCCGTCCCAGGCAAAGCTCCCTTCACCCGGCTATTTATTTGCCCTTCTTGGCGTACGCAGACGACGTCGCTATTTTATCCCCGAATCCTGAAGCGGCACAACGGGTTCTGACCAGATTCAGCACGGAGTCAACAGCTGCCGGATTAAGCATCAGTGGTAGCAAAACCAGAGTGATGCACATCGGCACCACGCAAACGCCGGATTTGTAGCTTCCAGATGGTGAACGTATATCGGCTTGCCGTGACTTCGAATACCTGGGCTGCCAAAGTGCTCAATGTTGACAGTCAATGCAAAGACGACGGGCTTGGCGTGGGTTGCCGCAAAGAAATTAACATCAATCTTCAACTCTCAAGTGACCGATGCAGTCAAAATCAAGTTGTTTCGAGCGCAGTAGGTCTGTGCTTACCTATGGACTTGAAACTATACCGATAACCGATTCGAGGGCTCTCAAAGTCAACGCAGCATACCGTGCACTGCTCCGATATGCGCTTGGGGTGCATTATCCTACAATACGTTCAAACGACGAGCTCGACCGACGCTGCCAACTTCCACCGCTAACAACCATCCTCCAGCAAAAACGCCTTGCCCTAATTGGACATACTGCTAGTGCATCGATTCGTGCTATACCGACGCCTCTCATAATTGCGTTGCAACATCAACTTCAGGAGCGTTTTCGAAGAGGAATGACTCAGCTCAGAACACTACCGGCAACATTCCAAGCAGATTGGACCTTTGTGGAATATGATATAACGAAGCAAAGACCATGCCAAAGAAACAATTCAAAGCTATGATTAGCCGCTTACGCGTGTAGTTGTGACGTTGACCCGTTAATGGACTATTGTGTATCGCTGTCAATAACAATTGATAGCTATCAATGACGAGGGTTTGTGGTCCGTGCTAAAAAAGTTTATTTAAAAAGCTGGTGCGCGCTGAGCTTAGGCCTTAGTTCGTACAATCGGTGAAACAAGTGGTTGTGTAAAATCGCTATTGCCAATCTGTGTCATTGATCCTGTTTTGAATATATAAGATTATATGTTAGTATGTATTATTGTTCTATGTATAGAGTCATACGATAATAAACAATTGGGTATACAAAGTTAATTCAGTAGTTATCGACTTTTTCCGGACTGTATTTTATCTAAATGAAAAAAGGTTACTAATATTAACTGAGATCACACGCGGGTCACATTTTGACAACGCAAGCCTGGAACGAAGAACCTTTTGGTATAAAAAAACTTTTGAATTAAAATCTGGATAGTCAAAATTCTGACGCCTTCACCGAAAAATCTATCGAAGATATAAAGGTGGTCTTCATGAGTCAAAAACAAGTACGCCTGCGCAACTAAGAAAGCTACGCCCAGTGGCTATACGAGGGGTAATGATGGGACGCCTGGCATGTCGCAGTTATAGAATCGTATCCTTGAAGGCCGCTAAGGATACAGAGCAATTGAGATTAAGAACATACCCTTGTATGCTGGAAATTTTGGTGATGACTTCGAGCAGTGGCTAGACACATTTGAGAGAATGGCCCTGGCAAATGAATGGAGCCACAGAGAAATGTCCCGGTTGCTACCTGCATACTTGCGGGACGAAGCAGCACGGATGTAGGAAGCTCTTATGCCCGGAATACAGAAAAATTATGAATTAGTAAGAACTTCGCTAAAATCATTTCTATCTATGGAAACAGCTAACCAATGCAGTATGCAATTACGCACACGTAGTCAGGGGTATAAACAGCCAGTGGAAATCTTTGCCACAGATATAGAGCGACTGGTGACAAAAGCTCATCCAACAATAGATGCTGAAAGTAGAGATCGTATTGCCATGAATAACTTCTTGAACGGGCTTAAGATTTCAATCAAGAGGTTCGTCATGACTTCTAATCCTACTTCCATGCAGGCAGCTATCTCTAGAGCGTGCGAGCAAGAATGCTGTGAGCGAATGGATGAGCCTTCTAATCTGGATGATGCAAAAATAGAAGTAGTGTTTGCAAATGCGAAAAACTGAAATTGCAAATAATTTGAAGTAAAAAATGGAGGATATGATGAAGATAATAGGGAATTGCTTTAAGTGGTTGCCAGCCTTAAGGATAAGACCAACAACAACCCAATAAATCCAGCCTCTGAGCAAAACAGTGGGAGGATAAAGAATGATGGTAGGAAAATATGTTATTTTGTAAAGGTGACATCAAATTTAACTGTCCTCAAAAACGGGAAATTTTCTCACAATTTTTTCAAAATACGGTGCCTCAAAAATGCTACTCGATGGCTTCCAAATCTACCTCCTCAGCATTTTTGGCAACCTAGAAATTTCAAAAATGGTAATGAACAGGGGCCATTTTTTTTCAAGTATTTGAACAACTGCGGCTCTTATCAAAACAATGCCGCGGGGATACCGCTTTAAATCTAAAATCACAGAGTTAAAAATTGATGGACGATAAGATACCTTTTTGCTCATGGAAATAAAAATCTAATTTTTTTCCACATTAGTTCCCAATATCATGCAATTAACCTTTCTGACACAGATATGGCAAATAAGCACATGGCTGTTTTTCCAACAAGTGAACAGCAATCTGCGGGAGGCGTGCAGCGTGCACATATGGGCTCCTCGTAGGGGCTTATCAAGAACGTCATCCCATCAGTTCGGTAGCGAATATCGGGTAGTCTACTTAATCGGGACAGAGTCTCAAGGTTCATTCGGGTGCTTCACTATCAAGGGAGAGAGTGTTGGCTTGATAAACGCTTAGAGTTGGCACTCGATGATGCGCTCATTACGTTGGAAGAGAAGGGGATCTGTACGGAAAAGCGAGTAATTGGTCTAGAGAGCTGGGCAAGCGCTGCGGGGCGTCGTTACATCAATCCCGAGTTGGTGCCATATATAATGTTTGGCTAGTTTATGTCGGTTGAGGCAATCTTAACGATCATAACCGAGGTATTTGAAAAAACTGTCTATACTTGAGTTTAGCAAATATCCAAGTGCAAAGTTTTCAGGTGAAGCTCAAGATACGTTATAACGGTCCAACAGAGTCTGGCCGATTATGGCGCGCATCTTTCTTTCGTTAGCCATATTAGTGCCCATATTCGCGATGCGGCGTGATCCTCGCTCGGTCTATCGCCGCAGCTTTTATACGGACACACGGATATAGGTTTATTGCAACGTGTTGGGGCTGGCGCCTTTTTCACCACGAATTTCTTTTTCATAAAGGCCGCCCCACGGCTGCCGGTATTCCCTGTCGCCCTCGGCGTGGCATATGAGTGTATGAGTACGTAAAATTAATATATGCCTGACTATATATTATATATACATATAAAACGCAGCTATGTAATTTCTGAATGCAATTAAAGAACCAGTCCTCAATAAATATAGTATTACCGATTGATAATATCCCTAAATAACCCGACCTTTCCCCACCGAATTTTCAGATCCTTTTCCTTAACGACCCCTACTCATATATCTTACGTCTACCCCCCTCCCACTTTTTTTTTTTCTTCCCCTTTCAATCTTCCAAAATTCTCTATTTTCTCTACTTTTTTATATTATAAATATTTCTCCTATTTTTTGAAATAATTAAACCCCATTTCCTCAAATTGCCAATTTCAATTCCCCTACCTATCTCCTTCAACATATTTAAGCTTTACAACTCCCCTCTCTCTACCCTTCCCAAACCAATACCCCAACTTTCTACCCTATTTTACCTTTTCAAAATTTTCATACAAATTTCATATAACATTAATATAATATATATATTATATTCGCTGCAAGTGTGTGTATTGTTAAATACAGTACAGGGTACTGTCGGTTGTGCTGATGTAGCGATATTATCATCACTAATTATTTACTTGTTCTTGTGTCGAATTTTGCATTATCTAGCTATGCTATGATGATCGCCGCATGTTTTAGCAATCAGTTTAGTTACCTAGCTAGGAGTTTTAGACGTGGCCTGCACCAGTTTTAGTTGTTATAGTTCTGTAGCTGGCGATTGGCGTGAACTAGTGTGGTTATTATCGCGTCATAGTACTTCAGAGGATATATTATATAGAAATATTGCTACGTTAGCAGTGAAGAAGCGAGTGGCTAATTTTTTTCTTTTCTTTTTTGTCTTTCTGGAAATTTTTTGATAGTATTAGTATGTTTATAGAGATTCGACATTTTGAATTCTCTTGTTCAAAAGCTGTTCTAAGTTTGTTGCGCCATTGGGCGAAGTAATTAGTGCTGTCATATACTAAATCAATTTAATAACTGCATCAACTTTCAATTCGGTTTTGTTTCTTGATTTTGAAATGAATCATAATATGTCAGATATATGATATTTTGAAAATGCTTGTACGATAAAATATTGCACGCTGAATCAAAACCGCGTTCGTTAATGTTTGGAATGACTAATGGTGAATTAACTACTGGTAGTATTGGTTATTTATTTGGCTCTCTTTTCTTCTTGCACGTCAAGCGTGGCATCAACGGATCCGTGCGGTTAAATATTGACGAGCGTTATCAAGTATGTGTAATATCTGCCAATGTGGTTCTGCGAGATATCTCGGGTCACGCATTGTCCGTTTCGAATATTATATTTAAAATTAGCGTAAACCCATTGTAAACGCGGCGCATCTCTCTATTTGTCGCCTTAGACGCGTTTAAGAAATAGTGCACATTGTCTGCATACGATTTTTCTGGATTTTTATTCTTTCCCTTTTTAACTATCGGAATAGCATTTCCTTTTACGTCACTCTATCAGGTGTTTTCGTGAAGAATTCGGAGAGTATCTAAAATACGTAGGGTGTCCGGAGAACGAACTGCGTGGTGACTCCGTTTTGAGACGGGACATGTTCGAATGCTAGAAATACAGATCGTTTGACCCGGTGGATTACCATCTGGTGTAGCATTTGTAAAACGACGTTGTTGTGTCCTCTTGTGTAGTGCCGTAGCGTAAGAGATACGCGCTCGGAATAAACGTACTTCATGCTGGTATGGTTTTGCACGTGGTGGCTTAGTATCGCCTCAGTGGTTAGATGTACTGTTACAAGCCGGCACTGTTCATTCCGGTACTAGTCAGTAAACATTGTACTATTCGGGTGTTGTTGCTGTTATAAAGACAGAGCGTCATAAAGGGATACCCTCGAACAGTTGAGCCGCTAGCTTGTGAGTTCATCAAAGTCAGAACACTAAAGAAACTAAACTATCACCACTTTCCTGGAACGCCAGACCACGAGCTCGCGCACCCCAGCTGCTCGTACGTTATTTATTGGTGGCCTAATCTGTATTTTTACGCGTGTTATAGTAGCGACTGGGGGTCGGAGCGTCGCGTAAGCACAGAGCTACACCGCCGTTGAAAAAGATTAAG
>JASANE010015705.1:0-12898 GCA_030248225.1 Trileptium ribeirensis
CATCGGAAATAGGGAGGGGGGCGCCCCCTATTTTTGTGAAAAAAGAAACTACTGGAGTTATAAGAAAATGATTGTAGATGACCGCCGCTTCTCTACTTTTGAAGAGCTTGCGACGGTTGAGATGTATATTTACTCAACGTCCATAATGAGGTAAATATCGAACGCAATACCTCAATCTGATGTCTTTTATAGGTGGTCCGCTCTAAAAGGGTCGATAAAATTGGTTCTATGAAAACTAAAAATATTGTGTCTTAACTGCACCAGCAAAATCACTGGATGCGTGCTATAATAGCATACCTCAATCTGATGTCTTTTATAGGTGGTCCGCTCTAAAAGGGTCGATAAAATTGGTTCTATGAAAACTAAAAATATTGTGTCTTAACTGCACCAGCAAAATCACTGGATGCGTGCTATAATAGCATACCTCAATCTGATGTCTTTTATAGGTGGTCCGCTCTAAAAGGGTCGATAAAATTGGTTCTATGAAAACTAAAAATATTGTGTCTTAACTGCACCAGCAAAATCACTGGATGCGTGCTATAATAGCATACCTCAATCTGATGTCTTTTATAGGTGGTCCGCTCTAAAAGGGTCGATAAAATTGGTTCTATGAAAACTAAAAATATTGTGTCTTAACTGCACCAGCAAAATCACTGGATGCGTGCTATAATAGCATACCTCAATCTGATGTCTTTTATAGGTGGTCCGCTCTAAAAGGGTCGATAAAATTGGTTCTATGAAAACTAAAAATATTGTGTCTTAACTGCACCAGCAAAATCACTGGATGCGTGCTATAATAGCATACCTCAATCTGATGTCTTTTATAGGTGGTCCGCTCTAAAAGGGTCGATAAAATTGGTTCTATGAAAACTAAAAATATTGTGTCTTAACTGCACCAGCAAAATCACTGGATGCGTGCTATAATAGCACCGACAAACTTTCAAATTACGTTATAATTGCTGTATTATACGACCAGCACTCAAAAACTTGCTGGAAGTTTCGAATTTAGCACCACCGACAAATATTCAAATTTGAAGTTTCTGTATAGCAACTACAAAATTTCTGGGAAATTCTTCATACTCCCTATCGGTTTTAATATGATTATCTACGAGATAAAAATTACACGCAGAACGTTGTGCTTTTATCGATGGTGTACAATTATGATTAAGCAAACGAACCAGCAATAATAAGCACCAATCCGTAAGATACAGGATCGAAATATTTGGCTAACGAAGAAACATGCATTTGAGTATGATTCGAAAAATAGGCATCTAAAGCGTCGTTTGCGAAGAAGTCGATATATGTTGTCGCTGTTCTTGCAACACTTGAAACACCTATAACTAGAGGAGTATTACCAAATTTGGGCGACCAAATATTTCACTTGATTTTTGGATATCGATACAATCAATTGAGAACGAGGATTGAATAAAAATGGGTTTATTAAAAAATGTAACAAAAATTTCTTGGATCTTTTTAACCTAAAGTAACCCAATTGAGAACGAGGATTGCATAAAAATGGGTTTATTAAAAATGTAACAAACATTTCTTGGAAGCTTCACTGATATCCCAGTCCAATCCAAGAAGATTTAACACAACACATTAATAATAATTATTCGCCAGAAAAATGTTCCTAAAATGAGGCAACCTAGCGAGTGCTAAAGGCGCAGAGTACCCAAACCGCGGCAAAATCCAACGATGTTTCAGATAAACATGTAAATACTTCACTACTGCTAAACTGGAAACGTTTATTGTACCGTGAGCATGTAACCAGACCCGCAAGTCCTATCTCATGCACTAGAAAGTTTCGCACTTGAGAACAAGAATCAAAGGTCTGTTCAGTATTTTTTATAGAGACTGTATAGTTGGATATTAATGCATTCAATATGAGCGATATAGCTCATTTGTGTCAAAACTTCAAGTGTAAATGGTCACAATGTACCATACCTGTATAACGCTGTTACTCAGGGCTGCAATATTTATTTTCCATTAATGCAATTGTTTTAATGTGCAGTTAAACGAAAAATGTGATCACATGCTCACAGATTTTAAGCTCAAAGCTGGGATGTTGAACAAACGATGAACAGACTCGCTTCACAATTTAAACAGAATCTGAGTAAATCGTGAAGAGAATACCATAAAAGACATTATTAACAGAAAAAAATGCAAAATTTTAAAATAATATTGGGAAGTTTTTTAAAATGTGACTACGTCTCTTTATCATGTCACTTAAAGATAATGTTTAATGTTTTCAAATTTATGTAAGAAAAATTAACATTCCATCAGTTTGTCTTCATTTCGAAATCTGATATGCGTTTTTGTTTAAAATCTAAAATATAGTGATATTCTATGTCTATAGCGCCGGTTTGGAAAAAATATGTCCGGTTTTGTAGTACTTGAAATCATTTACCAACAAAGAAATATTGGCCTTAAAAATATATAAGTCAATCATTAAACATCTGCGATCATGTTGAAATGAAAAAATACAAATAATAATTAGTTTCGATGCGATAATTTAAACATCTAAATTAACTTTCAAAGAATCATAACGATTTTGAACAATCAACAACTTTTGCAGATATGGATGTATAAAAACAACCTTAGCTTAACCTTAGGCTTAGTATATCGAAATAGTCATGGCCTGCATTTTATTTCCGCCCCTCAAGGTTACTTGGGCTCTCATAACTTTCGAACGGTGGCGTACATTTCAATAAACTACACACCAGTAGATTTCTCATATGAAACCGAATCGAAAAGGTACCCAACATGATTATATTGAGAAAAAACAATTTTGGGTTCATCAATAAAAACTTCAAATATCAAAAATATCAATAATCAAATCAATAAATACTTCAAAATATCAATAAAAAATTTGTCAGGGTTGTGGGCAAAATGAGCATTTTCTGAACGGCCTGATCGAGCTGAATCGATGGGTACCAAAATCACCTCTTTATTTTCAAAATTGACCAAATTCGGGCAGGGGGGCCTAACATAAAAGACCACAAAACTGTGTTTTACTATTCTCTGTACTTTGAATTTGAACAAGTAAACTATAACTGCATAGCAAATCTCGGAAAGATCGGTAATGCTGTGCTGCAACGAGCTTGTAACTCTCAAAGTATCATAACGATTTTTTGAGCAAACAACAAGTTTTACAGATGGGGTTTCAAAATTTTGTTTTACTATTGGCTGTACTTTGAATGTGAACAAGTAAACTGAAAATTCCCAGCAAATCTCGAAAATATAAGTTCAATGCTTTGCTGCAACAACCTTGTAGTCGTATTAAAATTTCATGTCCTATATTCATCCATTGAGATGCAAGAAACTGCATTGTACTGTATTGAACGTGAACAAGTAAACTGAAAATTCCCAGCAAATCTCGAAAATATAAGTTCAATGCTTTGCTGCAACAACCTTGTAGTCGTATTAAAATTTCATGTCCTATATTCATCCATTGAGATGCAAGAAACTGCATTGTACTGTATTGAACGTGAACAAGTAAACTGAAAATTCCCAGCAAATCTCGAAAATATAAGTTCAATGCTTTGCTGCAACAACCTTGTAGTCGTATTAAAATTTCATGTCCTATATTCATCCATTGAGATGCAAGAAACTGCATTGTACTGTATATTGCTGGAGTCACGATAACATGAGTGCAGTGAATAAAAAACAAATTCAGTATCATTTATCCGTTTGGCATTAGTTTCATTTTTTTGATTGAGCCAATTTGACTTAATTTTTGGCATAAAATTGATCTGCAGTTTACCGAAATGAATTTGTGTGAATCAATTTACATTTATTTGCCAAAATTGATAACAAACGTAGTTATATATGTGTACCTATACGCATTCTTGACTAGTTGTTGAAGTTTTAGGCACCGAGACATAGTGATAGCCAAATTTCAAAAATGTGATCTCTGACATAGTTGTAGCCATAGTCGAAAAGCCGGAACCTATTAAGCACTAGTAACTCGCAAAGTGAGCGTAAAAGAATGTGGCTACTCTGGCCTTATTGTCGTTCCAAATTCAGGTCTCTAAAACTTCTTTAAATACTCGGATAGCCAAATTTCAAAATATGTAACCTCTGACACCCTTTGGGGCCCTGTTTGACCCAGAACACATGGCTGGCGTGCTTGGTGTCTAATAAAAGAATACAAATAGACTGAAACTGTGATCAAATAAACATCTGTGAAGCTCCATCCAGCCGATGATGAGTTATAATCTAAACAGCAGAAACTTTTTAATATTTTTGGCGCTAGCTGAGTTATTGGTGAAAACTCCACTCGCTTCGGTCGCTCCGTTTCAAAAATCCAAGTTGTTTTGCATGTTAGCTAGGCGATATCCAACTAAACTCGATACCTATAGTATATTCCAGCAAAAGTTGCCACCCGATAACAAATGCCATAAATTCACCAATCGTAACGTACGAAAATGTATACACAGATCCAGCTTTCGGTACTCGCCCGCCAAATTCTGCGTAGCATAACCCTAGAAATTATCATAACGAAACGATAATACAAACAAATTTGAATTTGCAGTTGGAAAAATTCATATCAAATGAAAAAAACCAAAGGCTATGACCCCGACTTATCGACCGATAGTTGCGCTACCTTTAAAACGCTTTAACTTGACTATGATCAAGCGGCTTGAACGAAGTAATTATAAATGATTAAAATCTAATATAAAATGAATTGCATACAATTTATTCCCTTAGGCTAATATCCTAAGTCTATATACACATAAATTCAGCAATAAAGGATTCTTAAATGAAGGTTTTACATGCACACATAGAACGCAAATTCACGTGAGATTATTTTTACAGGGCTTTTTTGTTGTAAATCGCCGTCATCGAAAAACAATCACTCGTATGCCATCATTTGAAATAATTCAGTAGAAATTTCCAACTTGCAGCCCAAGATAAAGCCAAAAGACGTACTATTATATCATTAAAATACAACTTCACCGGACTTAGAATTATGTTTGGTATAAATCTCATATAAATAACTTAGCTTTAGGCTAAGGCACAAGTTTAGGCTTACTATATTGAGGACGGCACAACCTATACATAGCTTACGCCCGTCAGATTAACTTTGGATAAATTTTACTAATCACATATATAACCCGGATTTTTGTAGCATATTCGTCTTAATTTTCAGCGCTTAAACACGATTTTGTGCTGTATGATTCATTTTGTCTAAGCCTTTTAAAATTACATATTTGTAAGTTTAGCCTTTTTCCTAAAACATAATATGTCGCAAGGAATTGATATGGGCAATTTGCCTTAAATCTTCACTATTCAACCATATTTATATCACTATAATATTAGTTTTGCTCCATTTTAATCTTGCGTTAGTGTAAAGACTACCAATTCGTGTCAATGGTAAGGGCTTATCAAGCACTTCCCTAAGTTGTTCTATCAAACAACTAGCTTTTGAAGTTCCAAAAGTGGACAACAAAACGATACAGCGACATCGTTGACGAGCAATTAACGTTAAAACTGGTGTGCCGTTAAGGCTAGCTCGGATTACTTTTGTTGCACTTCAACAAATATTATCAGTAAAGCTAAACTTTTAAAAACTGTGAATCTAATTTAGCAAATATATACTGAGACTAACCTGAAAATAGCGAAGCGACAGCCGCAAATAGAAATGATAAAATTGATGCAGGTCCGGCGTCTTGTTTTGCTATTTCACCAGCTAGAACGTATGCTCCTGCACCGAGAGTAGAACCTACGCCTAGAAAAATACAAATCTTGGTTTTGTCTATCCGTCATGTAGAGCAAGTTTATAATGTAAATTCTGAAACTCATTCCCAGACTATTACAGTAGAGGTGAAAATTTAGACTCTAGGCTCGGCTACCATTAGCGCGGCTCTTAAGCCGAGCCCAGCCAAGCCTGCCATATTAGTGCCAGAACCTAAGATGTGTACGCAAGATCCGCACCGGGCCGAGTCTAGTGTATCCGGAAAGCTGTGGTTGGACTTTAAAAGCTGTTTTCTACAACAACAAACATAATTATAACTGCTGAAGTATAATACAATAGTTTGCCAACAGCGAGAGTAGCTGAGCTAACCTCTGTGAGCTAAGATCTTAAAAGGTCCAAACGCTGCTATATGCAAGTTATTTGTATATTATGTTCTCTGTTGAAACGCAAAATTTTATTATTAGGATCCTAAGAGCCGAGCCGAGCAGGAATTTCCATCGAAAGATCCAAGCGATCGAGTCCGACATGGTTTTCGAAGAGACGGGCCTAGCCAGAGACTGGAAATTAGACTTTCTCACCGATACCATACAGCATCATACAGGGTTTAAGTTAAACACGCTGCCCTGACAAGAAGAAACGCTGCCACCATAAAGAGTTTTCCTATTACCTAAAATGCTCAATTTCCTAAAACAAGTATGTCTCAGCAGTGCAGACCGCAGAATACCATACCACTACACATTCACTCGCCGAGTAAAATGGTTATGATACGGCATAAAACAAGTCAAACATTGATGCGGACATGATACGTAATATCTTGCTGACAAATCGGTGCTACGCTGTTAAGGTCCTAGTACTCATATATATGTTTAAATAGATGTCCGCGGCGTATATCGACCGTTGACAGAAGAACAAATTCTAATCATCGATCCTAGAGGTATTATGTCGTAATTGCAACGTTTTTAGCTAGTAGTCCAGTACAATCCTTTGTAATAATACTTTTAGGAACGAATAATGTTTCGTCATCTTTGATTGCTTCCACAATCAGTCATCCTATTGCATCTTGTCGTTGAATAATTATATTGTAATTTTATGCTTGCCTGAATCAAACAATCTATTTGTCTTGCGCGAGTAAATTTAACAAGGTCCTACCAACATTCTTGTTTTCCTATTTCGCATAAAATTATTATGGGACGTTTATTGATAACTTAAAATTTCGTTAAAACTGTTCGCAAATACACTGATTGCGAATGAAATCAAGCCATTTTGCTTTCGCGAAAATTCTAGAAAAATTAACTAATGTTTTAGACAATGAAAATTTATGGAATTAAAATTTGGCGGGTTAAGTTCGCGAACACGAAGAGCTTAGCTATAAAATCGATTTGCTTGGGCAACCCTTTTGCACTAAATTTGTTCGCGAACACCTAGTAATGCAAATGCAAACGGAATCTGCATTAGCGAACGTAATTTCTACAAATTGAAATTCGTCAAAATTCTGTTCAAGCACAAGGTATAATTTCTAGTACTTGGATTAGATTTTCACATTTTTATTCACATTTATAGCGGATCCGCATGTGTTTTGCAAAAGTGTTCGTTGTCTTCAAAAGCAAAATTAACCATTCACGGCAGATCCAAGTTGTGATACTGCACTATACTGCCTTAATCGGTTTTTAATACATCAGATTCATACTACCATGAAAGTGCGGCTTAAAAACTCACTTTTGGCACAGTTGGTTAACAGACTTCATACACATCTTTTGAGTTTCGCCGGAATGTCAAGCTATCGGAACCAACGAAAACCAGAGTAACATCTGCATTGATTCTTACAGTTTAAAAAAGTGTTTAACTCGAGTTTTACTAGGACGACATATATTCATCGTACATGGCATAGTACTGCGCCAATCTAATTGACCACTAGCATGCTCTATATAAAAAATTATGCAAAATATCACGCCATAAAGCACTACCAAACATTTGTAGCAAAATTGTTCTACAATCATGAATATATATTTCAAAAGAATATGATTTATAGCACAAGATTTTTATCGTATAATCTTTCAGTTTATAAATCTGGGAATAACGTTGCACAAACGTATAAGGCGTTGTACAAGTACTTCAAAATACATCCGCTGAATGTTATTTATGAACAAAGCTTTTGCGCACAAAATTTCCTCAAACGACGTAACTTTACACCAAATAATCACGTTTAGTCGAAACAAGTTTTTCATTAAACGTTCTATCAAATCTTCATGTCAAACTCTTTGTAGAATTTAAAAATATAAATACTTATACATTTTAATGAATAAATAAATAAATAAATAAATAAATAAATAAATAAATAAATAAATTTAAATAAATATATAGATAAATTTAAATTAACAAAATAAATAAATTTAAAAACAAAATAAATAAAAAATTAAATAAACAAATAAATAAATAAATAAATTTAAATAAATAAATAGATAAATTTAAATTAACAAATAAATAAATAAATTTTAATAAATAAATAAGTAAATAAATACATAAATAAATAAATAAAGATTTAAATAAATATATACTTGATAAATTATTTAGAACTTGACGAATTTCAAAGAATATAAAAACTGTAAGCGTCTAATCTAACGTACCCAAAAATGCTAAGTCGAACACAGACAAGCTTCGTTTGAGTTGTGAGTCTGCAGTAATTTCTGTCGCATCCAAATATTTGCGTCGTTTTAGCCGCCATATAACTGCACTCCAACGTGACATACAGCCATTGGCCATCACACGCGGTCGTGCGCTCGATAATTATTGTAACCCTTATTTATATAACACGTAATATGCTTAATTTCAAAAATTAAGAGTTCAGTTTAATGAGACAAGTTATATTATATGCGGATCTTGTATATATTTTAAAATTGATAAATTTTTTTGACATTAGAACTGCAAAATATAGTACGATGCAAATAAACACAAATGCACACATATCGTTGTATTGTTTAAAATACATAAGTTTTTCGGATTAGCACAGCTAAATTTAGTACGATGTAAAAGCACAAATTTACGCATATCTTTGTATGTTTTTAAAATTCATAAGTTTTTTGGATTAGCACGCAAAATATAGTACGATGCAAATAAACACAAATGCAGACATATCTTTGTATTGTTCAAAATGCATAAGTTTTTCGGATTAGCACAGCTAAATTTAGTACGATGTAAAAGCACAAATTTACGCATATCTTTGTATGTATTTAAAATTCATAAGTTTTTTGGATTAGCATGCAAAATATAGTACGATGCAAATAAACACAAATGCAGACATATCGTTGTATTGTTTAAAATACATAAGTTTTTCGGATTAGCACAGCTAAATTTAGTACGATGTAAAAGCACAAATTTACGCATATCTTTGTATGTTTTTAAAATTCATAAGTTTTTTGGATTAGCACGCAAAATATAGTACGATGCAAATAAACACAAATTCAGAC
Source organism: Trileptium ribeirensis (assembly GCA_030248225.1). Classification (NCBI taxonomy): domain Eukaryota; kingdom Metazoa; phylum Nematoda; class Enoplea; order Enoplida; family Thoracostomopsidae; genus Trileptium; species Trileptium ribeirensis. The sequence goes on from JASANE010015705.1 coordinate 9,163, forward strand.
ATATCGTTGTATTGTTTAAAATACATAAGTTTTTCGGATTAGCACTGCAAAATTTAGTTCGATGTAAAAGCACAAATTTACGCATATCTTTGTATGTTTTTAAAATTCATAAGTTTTTTGGATTAGCACGCAAAATATAGTACGATGCAAATAAACACAAATTCAGACATATCGTTGTATTGTTTAAAATACATAAGTTTTTCGGATTAGCACTGCAAAATTTAGTTCGATGTAAAAGCACAAATTTACGCATATCTTTGTATGTTTTTAAAATTCATAAGTTTTTGGATTAGCACGCAAAATATAGTACGATGCAAATAAACACAAATGCAGATATATCGTTGTATTGTTTAAAATACATAAGTTTTTCGGATTAGCACAGCTAAATTTAGTACGATGTAAAAGCACAAATTTACGCATATCTTTGTATGTTTTTAAAATTCATACGTTTTTTGGATTAGCACGCAAAATATAGTACGATGCAAATAAACACAAATTCAGACATATCGTTCTATTGTTTAAAATACATAAGTTTTTCGGATTAGCACTGCAAAATTTAGTTCGATGTAAAAGCACAAATTTACGCATATCTTTGTATGTTTTTAAAATTCATAAGTTTTTTGGATTAGCACGCAAAATATAGTACGATGCAAATAAACACAAATGCAGACATATCGTTGTATTGTTTAAAATACATAAGTTTTTCGGATTAGCACAGCAAAATTTAGTACGATGTAATAGCACAAATTTACGCATATCTTTGTATGTTTTTAAAATTCATAAGTTTTTTGGATTAGCACGCAAAATATAGTACGATGCAAATAAACACAAATGCAGACATATCGTTGTATTGTTTAAAATACATAAGTTTTTCGGATTAGCACTGCAAATTTTAGTTCGATGTAAAAGCACAAATTTACGCATATCTTTGTATGTTTTTAAAATTCATAAGTTTTTGGATTAGCACGCAAAATATAGTACGATGCAAATAAACACAAATTCAGACATATCGTTGTATTGTTTAAAATACATAAGTTTTTCGGATTGGCACAGCAAAATTTAGTACGATGCAAATAAACACAAATGCAGACATATCGTTGTATTGTTTAAAATACATAAGTTTTTCGGATTAGCACAGCAAAATTTAGTACGATGTAAAAGCACAAATTTACGCATATCTTTGTATGTTTTTAAAATTCATAAGTTTTTTGGATTAGCACGCAAAATATAGTACGATGCAAATAAACACAAATGCAGACATATCGTTGTATTGTTTAAAATACATAAGTTTTTCGGATTAGCACAGCAAAATTTAGTACGATGTAAAAGCACAAATTTACGCATATCTTTGTATGTTTTTAAAATTCATAAGTTTTTTGGATTAGCACGCAAAATATAGTACGATGCAAATAAACACAAATGCAGACATATCGTTGTATTGTTTAAAATACATAAGTTTTTCGGATTAGCACTGCAAAATTTAGTTCGATGTAAAAGCACAAATTTACGCATATCTTTGTATGTTTTTAAAATTCATAAGTTTTTTGGATTAGCACACAAAATATAGTACGATGCAAATAAACACAAATGCAGACATATCGTTGTATTGTTTAAAATACATAAGTTTTTCGGATTAGCACTGCAAAATTTAGTTCGATGTAAAAGCACAAATTTACGCATATCTTTGTATGTTTTTAAAATTCATAAGTTTTTTGGATTAGCACGCAAAATATAGTACGATGCAAATAAACACAAATGCAGACATATCGTTGTATTGTTTAAAATACATAAGTTTTTCGGATTAGCACTGCAAAATTTAGTACGATGTAAAAGCACAAATTTACGCCTATCGTTATATATTTTTAAAATCCATAAGTTTTTTGCATTAGCACTGCAAAATATAGTACGATGCAAAAACAGGTATTCACACATATCGTCGTCGGTCAATGTCATTATCATTTATTCGCAGGCTCTTGAAGTGTCAAACACAATGGATTTGAAACAAGTCATACAAAGCAGTGCTGAATACTGTTTTTCCGAAAAGTGTATAAAAGAATATTGATGCAAAAAAGCCTCGTTCAATGCATTATATATTTACTTTAAGATGTGTGCGTGCGTCTTGGGCTGGATTCTGTCACAGAGTGACTTCCGCAATGTTATAACAAAGATACGTGTTGAGAATCTGCTTGTTATAAATAATGTATATAGATATGCTACACTAATTACATTAGTACCAGCCGGGCGGTGCTATATGTCATGTTTTATAGGGTCGGGATGAGCGATTATAAGCATATTTATAAGAAATATTGATTACCAGCTTATGTCGAACAAAATTCGGCTAAAAGGTATACTTAGTGATATCCCGATGAAAGAATCGCAAAAATAATTTATAACACTTTTAAACTTTTTGTTTGTAAGCTGACCTAGTAGCTATATAAAAAGTGCTCAGTGGAAAGTAGAATATTCAAACAGGGTAAACATTTCATGGCAAAACAATATTTTAATTTCTGTAAACTTTCATGTGTCATCAATTTTCAGTCCAATCTCAACATAACACAGCCTAACGCAGACATTGTTTATTTTTTGAATGTCTGAATTTGTGTTTATTTGCATCGTACTATATTTTGCGTGCTAATCCAAAAAACTTATGAATTTTAAAAACATACAAAGATATGCGTAAATTTGTGCTTTTACATCGAACTAAATTTTGCAGTGCTAATCCGAAAAACTTATGTATTTTAAACAATACAACGATATGTCTGAATTTGTGTTTATTTGCATTCGTATATTTTTGCGTGCTAATCCAAAAATAAGAATTTTAAAAACATACAAAGATATGCGTAAATTTGTGCTTTTACATCGTACTAAATTTCCGTGCTAATCCGAAAAACTTATGTATTTTAAACAATACAACGATATGTATACATTTGTGTTTATTTGCATCGTACTATATTTTGCATGCTAATCCAAAAAACTTATGAATTTTAATCATACAAAGATATGCGTAAATTTGTGCTTTTACATCGTACTAAATTTAGCTGTGCTAATCCGAAAAACTTATGCATTTTGAACAATACAAAGATATGTCTGCATTTGTGTTTATTTGCATCGTACTATATTTTGCGTGCTAATCCAAAAAACTTATGAATTTTTAAAAACATACAAAGATATGCGTAAATTTGTGCTTTTACGTGAGTTCTAAATTTAGCTGTGCTAAATACAAAACTTATGTATTTTAAACAATACAACGATATGTGTGCATTTGTGTTTATACGTGGTGCTATCTTTTTGCAGTTCTAATGTCAAAAAAATTTATCAATTTTAAAATATATACAAGATCCGCATATAATATAACTTACCTCATTAAACTGAACTCTTAATTTTTGAAATTAAGCATATTACGTGTTATATAAATAAGGGTTACAATAATTATCGAGCGCACGACCGCGTGTGATGGCCAATGGCTGTATGTCACGTTGGAGTGCAGTTATATGGCGGCTACAACGACGCAAATATTTGGATGCGACAGAAATTACTGCAGACTCACAACTCAAACGAAGCTTGTCTGTGTTCGACTTAGCATTTTTGGGTACGTAAGATTAGGCGCTTACAGTTTTTATATTCTTTGAAATTCGTCAAGTTCTAAATAATTTATCAAGTATATATTTATTTAAATCTTTATTTATTTTTTTATTTATTTATTTATGTACTTATTTACTTATTTATTTATTTAAAT
>JASANE010015707.1:0-48126 GCA_030248225.1 Trileptium ribeirensis
TTAATATTTTCCTGCAGAATGTCTGCTGACGCGAAACGACCCTTGTACGTGACCAGCTCTATCCGACGCATCCCAGTCCAATTTTGGGTGTAATCGTCCTAAAATATCCGTGACAGGGTCGGAACGACCCTGTTACATTACTAAGGTCACCATTCACTTCATACGTAAATACAAAACATAAGGTTCCAAGATTAGCAACATGTGTAGCTGACGCCACTCATTTACTAGAATTACTGATACTGCACTAGGTATCATCTTCAAATGCCATCCGGAATACAGTGATGTCAAGTACACCATATTACAGACATTGGCACACACCCAAACTGGACAAAACTTTCATATGCTGTGTCGTTTGTAAAGTGAATGCCGGATTATTTAAATGTCTGCCACATAAACTTAGTCGCTTACAGTTATGATTATAATATATTGTATGCGCACTGAAAGTGACATCCATATTATTGAACACGACTTGATTAGGATTATATCCGATATAACTTCTAGAATCTACTTTTGTATATCAAAAACTGAAGGTGTCAGAGAAATCGCATGAGGCAGTAAAACTAACACACTGTAGCTTCTTAATACTAGATGAAATTTGAAAAAACTCATGTTCTAAATTAGGATTTCTTTCTCAGCTCTACACTAAATAATAGCTGGGTGCAGTGACGCTTATGAAAACTTATTTTTTTCATTTTTCTGATCAAAATTTGAGTCGCCCGTTCTCAAAAGAAATACCAATTCTTCGTAGCTCGCCAATTCGCGAATCAGTGAGTATCAATTTATGAAATCAAAGCTCTCAGGAATCGCAATTTTTCAGGATTCTCTCACATGCATATTGCAACAAAATTGAGATATTCCAGTGTAGGATGTTTCAAAATTGTGACGTGGTCCGAGCAATCAGTGTTAAATCAGAAGTCCGATTTTAATTGTTCGCTCTGAACAACGCTATTTGGAGCCCTGACTTTTTGCTACATATAACTGTTTTAGTTTTGTAAACTTTAAAGCAATTTTTAAATGTATACATAATTTTGATACAAGCAGGCAATTACTGAACGAGTCACAGATCAAAACGAACTGTTAGGCGCGCTTTAGTGATATATATCTGTCTAACACCCTACTACGTTAAATATTTTCGCATACAAGCTCAAGGTCCAACGTCCCGGGGAAGTCCCGGCAGTCGGAAGGGCAGGGAGCAGGAATACGCAGCGCCTCTGATGACGCCAAACGCTCCCATGGGTTGGCGCCTACGGTGCCTCCAGGAGAACAAGCTACTTGCTGGGGGAGGGGGTAGGCGGACCCTGGGGGTCCATACCTTAGGAGAAGTAGCACCCCTACCCTTTATGCACATGTATGCATTTTCATTAATTTTGAGCATAAACGTTGACTGTGTGTAAAAATATGATTTAAATATCAGGTAATGCCAACGCGATAATTACTAAGCTTGCATTTACTACAATTTTATGATGTTGAATTGCCGGAAATGTCTTTAATTGTCGTTTGTAACTGCTATCATACCCAATATACCGTAGTGATGAATTGCTATGAGTCTGTTCGGCCTGGCTAAAACTAGGTATATACGTAGCTTTGTCGAATTGATACCTACGTCGAAATCGTACATGCATTCTGAATACACAACTATTTCGTGCTCAAAGTTAGTGTTTGCTACAAAGAAATCATAAACTAGTTGAATAAAGCGCATTCAAAATCCATAGTAAAATTATAGTTAATAATAATCCGGCAGGAGCGCAAATCCAGCTTAAAATAATTTTATGTAAAACGCCGCACCAGTTGTCTATTGCGTCGGGTTGTGTTAACTGATATTGTCGCTCAGTATATGTATGTTTACACGTGGATTGTTATTCCACCGCTTTACGAGAATCATTAAATGTTCAACAGTTCCTAGATAGCTCAGTGGTTATCGGATGGCGCCTTGCAATGAAACATTTCAGGCTCGATTTGAGGCGCAGGCTTGAGTTTTTCAAATGTTGCAAGATACATAAAATTGGTTCCGCGGTTAAATGATTAGTGTCTTTTATCGGCGTATATACATAAACGTCACTAAAGGTTTGAAAGCCTGTTTTATGCGGACACGTTACGCTAATATTCTTTGGATGAGTAGTGTGTTAGTGATAAAATTAATGCTTTTTGCCGTAAATATTTCCACTTTATCACTGAACTCGTTCACCATTTAGTTTTTGTAAACTTTTATACAACTTCAATTTCGTACTGCATGAATTGGTTAGAACAGTAAACAGTTTTTGACATAATACTTATTATGTCGTAGCGTCATCAAACTTCCAGTTTTTGTATTCTTAATTATAGACTGTAAAATTTCCTAAAGCATTATTTATTCAATTTCGTAATAATTGTAATTTAATTGAAGTGTGTACTGCTGAACGGTTTCATCAAGTTTTCCAAACTTTCCAATTTAGAAACCGAATCAACTACATGCTGTCCGGTTAACAAACATGCAAATTTACAAGTTTGGCTAGGCACCAGAATTACCTACGATATAATATGTCACCACACTGGTTTTCTAGCCTTACGATATTATAGTAACGACAAAAAATTGAAGTAACTTTTTTGTAGCTATGTAACCTTACTGTAGCTATGTAACTGGTAATCATAAAGTTATGGCGTCAATTACTTAACACTTTCCCGCAGCAATTATTATAGCTAATGTATTGTTGCTGCTGCAATACCAGATTTATGATAATGTTTTTGTTATAACGCGTGATCTAAGCGGAGCTTAGCGGTTTTGGTTCTGGTATGATAACATATAATAGTCACATATCTAATTATTTATTCATGTTCTAGCAATAAAATATTCCCAATATTCTTACATCATTCAAGCGACTGTCGAAGACGTAGCTAATGTTTCGCCAAATTACTGGATTTGTAATTGTTTTGTTCCATTCGCGACATACCAGCGATGCATTTAGGCGATCGTCTATGGCTATCAAGTTTATAAACACAGATGACAGTGCGGTATCTGGTAAATTTGACCAGTCATTTTGATAGTCCATACCATCTACTGAAGCACTATGAGAAGCAACTGGAAGCTATATTAATAAATTTTTTACATTTATTTTTATATCTAAAAATGTAAAATATATAGCTGCAAAAGGTATTGTATATATCGTTGACACGTTTGGTTAGCATATGAATCAAACGGTTCTTTTAAACTTTATGCAAAGACAAGCTTTGTCTTAAACTCACCTCACAGCAAGTCCTATTATTGACATGCAATTTACATAAAATTTGTTACCGCGAATTTTGAATAGTCAAAATTCAGCATACAGCTTTTGATCGAAAATCAAAAATGGGCAAAAAGCTCGCCTTGGTGTGTCATGAACATGGCCCTCCCCATCGCGTTCTTGTGAACCACCCGCTTGTACCGCTGCAAGGTTCTTAGACCACCAAATCTCTACCTCACCAGGTTCCTTGGCCACTAAATCTATACTCCTACTAGGTTGTTGGACCACCATTCAATACCTCCATCGTGGTTTTGACCATTAAACTTAGATCCCCCAGGAATCTCCGGTAGTCGAGCAATAATGAAAAATATTTCAAAATTATTAATAGCCACAGCCAGTATCCATATGACATTTCTTTTATGTGGTCGTAAGCTTGGCCATTATATAGCTGTCCAGTGCGTGGTATGCAAACGTTAAGCAATAATGTAAAAGCTAACGGTCATTAGCAGCCAGTCATTCTAGCCAGTAGATGTATATTTGATACATAAGGGTCAAAAGGATTTTGAGAAAACCAAATACCTTGAAACACTGCAATTTAATCATATATTCTGTAAAGATGGTGTGCTGGAACCCTTACGGTGGAAAAATCGCAAAAAAATGGTCCAAATGAGTGGAAGAAGACGATTTTGAAGAAATTTATAGATCACAAATTTCAAAATTTAGCTAGTTTACAGAGTAAAACCAATTTAAAGAATGCAAGTCGGTGCACTGTCGTGATGGCAGCTACATCTCCAGAATTATAACTAACCGTATTGCTTACGATTCATCACACAATTTGCTTAAGTATTGTATTCCTTAACACTAAGGAATATATTCTTTAATGTTCAGTACCATAAATTCCGTTAATATATCCTTAACATTAATGAATATATTCCGTAATATTCAGTACTTAACGATTTTCCTACAATGTCGGGCCGTAAAAAGGAAGGAGTTTTCTTTAATTTAAAGAAAAATTTCCTTGATATTTGGGAAATTTTGCATTGAATATCAGGGATATTTCTTATAAAGAAATATGTTCAAATTCTATGTTATGAAAAAGATTTAATCCTTAATAATATGAAATATAATTCTTAATATTCAATACTAAAATTAACAGTGTAAGTGTTGTCTATGTTTTACTAAACGTAAGAGTCTGCGGTTTGATGATGCATAACGATCAAGACTGCAGTGCAATGACTTAGCTTTCGATGTCGCCGAACGCAAATCCTTCCTCAGCGATGTGATTTCGGCTAATTCGAAAGAAAGTATTTCATCTTAACCCTTAGAAACATTGTATATGATTTGGTTGGAATTCATCAAAAAGAATTGTCACTGCCGCTCTTAAAATTGCCACCTCTTCGTGGGAACGCATAGTTGAAACATCCGTATTGTAAAACGTTGAGTGTTGACTCAAATTTTGAGTATTGAGTCGGTGCTTTTTAAACCCTAATTTTGAGATAACTTACCCCAATTTGAGAAAAGCGTCAAACCAAGCTTGACTCAAATTTTAGTCAAAAATTAGCTGAAATTGAGTCAAAGCTTAATTCAAGCTTAGGATTAAAAAGGACCGATTATTATGTCAAAACTCGACTCAAATTGAGAGTTGAACTTGACACAAATTGAGTTAATTATAACTCAAGCACAGGGTTAAAAATCACCACAAAAATTCGACACAACGGTTTCGCAGTGTAGCGATATTCCTTGATTATCTAAAACAGAATGTTGCGCTTCGCCGTCCCAAGCTTATCCCAAATTGCTTGCTAAAATTACGAAAACTGACAAAAAGAAGCCTCGAATGTCGGCGAGAAAAGAGCGCATTCCCGCACACCTTACCAGCTTTGCTTCCCTGGACAAAAACAAACGTGATTTTAGTAACAAGGTATAACACGACCCGGGACAGCCGAGCCCGTTTCGAAGGGGCCATATTCGCCATATACACTCAGGTAAAGGCAAACAACGCCACTCTTGCGCCTATATTAAAATTTTAATTGAAAAACATGCATAGGGACCACAATATGTGATGCCAAAGGCAAAACAAATAAAATGACACTGTTTACCCTGTCGATCTTACGGATGCCAGGCAAGGTCCAAGAATATGGCCAAAAAATTGTTTATGTTCCTCTCACCTTGTGGTTTTCGCACACATACTCGAAAACTTATTTATTGCCGAACACAATGACTTTCTTAGAATTATAATGTGTTAATGCAACTTGATAAATTGCATCAAGCGACGTACGAAAATGTCAGTGGCAAGTTTTATACTGTTCGATGAGACTCGATCCAACAACTGTGTCCTAAGTGTCGATAGAAGTATGCCATGGGTTACCTCATAAGGGTAGGATCCTTTCAAGCAATATTTACACACTACCCAAAGGTTCTGCACCACCACCACCCCACACCGAAAAATTGTACATCAAACTTAGCAACAATTGCGGTAAATAATAGGCAAAAATAATGAATATCCTCTGGTTGAGTTCAATTCCGACCGTTTACAAACCCCCTCAAAAAAAGCTGGCATACATTCCACAACTAAGAACTGAGTGTTCTGCAGCGTTCTTATTCGTTCTAACTGGCGGCGCCTACAATGGGTTATCCTTTGGCTGATAAGCCAGTCAGTTAAAAGCTAGCTAAATCCTACCAAATAAATGTAGCGATCATTTTCAAATATAACCCCTCATGCGACGAGTAGTGACTTGGTTATATTACCTCACTAGACTAACAAAGTTAGAAAACTTCACTGATCCCATTAATATGGGTATTCCATTGTTAACGATCGTGTTTATGCTGTGATACTAAAATTTATGGCTGCTGAGGCGTTACGTCAGTTTTCATACATGCTTACAGACAGAAGAGAAAATTATGCTGCTGAGGTTCGCAACCCTCTTGAGGCAACCTCTCATCCCCCTGGGAGGTGCCGCTCGCCCCGAAGACGCGCTGGAAATTTTGGCAAAGGTCGTGGAAAGTTGGCCAAAGCCGTGGGAATATTGTCAAAACTTCGACAATATGAAATTTGACAAAAATTTAGAAAAACATCTTAAAAATGTTGAAATTTTATACCACCGGGACGACCTCTCTCCCCCGTTAATCGGATGAACACCCTGACGAAATCACCTCCCCCTCCCCAGAAGTAACCGCTATATTCGCCCACTCCCATCCGGACCGCCTTTACATTGAGCATGAATTGTCAACTTGTAGTAACTTTGGTTGCACCTACTGATCGTGCATGCTCATAACGGTATAGGGTATTACCCACCTGAGGTGTTAGTTTCCTGGCAGGTAAAAACGGCAGCCCTGCAGGCGCCGTGCCTATAGACGTCGAAAGGGCCACATCCCTCCCATTGAGCACGTTGCTTCCCCCATCCTGGGCCTTTGAAAATATGTGTGGGCAACTGATCGTCACCAGCCACAAGTGTACACTAAGTTCTAGCATGGTGCTTTTAATATTTATGATCAATTATGCATAGAGAGAAAGGGGACGTCCACTAATGTATGACTTGATACTCGGCCAGTTTGACTTTTGTTTCGAAATTTTGTTATGGTCTATGTAAAATTCAGACATTTTAGATTTATGCTTCCGAGGGTCGGACTCTCTCTGTGGAAACGTAGATCCGGCACCCGTCCCGCCGAAAATTTTGGCGAAAATAGACAAAAATTGAGGCGCAATTTAGAAGCAATTTCACAACAATTGAGTTTAAATTGGCTAAAATCGTGGCAAATGGCAAAAATTAAGAAAAACGTTGAGGCTCAAAAAATTTTGAAATTTCCCCGAGAGCGTCTATCGTGCGGGCTAACGGATGCCTCCTCCCTGGTATCACCCGCTATCTCCTTTAAAATTTCGGACTTCGTGCATGTGTGCATTTTAGGTTTTGTAGAATGCTATACCACATTTGTTTAAACAGGAACAGAAGTTGGCGTCAGATGTTTCAAAACAAAGATGACACATGCTACTGATACCAAAAACGCCCATCAGCGTTTCTGTAATTGTCATATCGATTTCAAAAACTATACCTTTCGATATATGGCATGACTCTATGCAAACAAATTTTGAACTTTTTTACAATGATTTGCGTTCTAACTTTCGTTGCACAAATAATAAATCCAAGCAAGATAACGATGGAATAGAATATATAAAAATGACTAAAACAAAAATAATTACAAACCTGTAAGTATGCATAGTAGGCCTTCTGGAACAACGATATTCGTGAATAATGCAAATGAGAGGAATAAAATTGAAACTAAATTATGTTACATGCAATTAAAATAATTGAAATTAATGCTGTAGCTAGGTGGATAATCAATTTGAACGAATTTTGAATGAATGGGGTGAATATTTGTTAGGTTTTTATAGGCTACACAAAGGGTCCAAACCTCCGAACAACCTAAAATAACTCAAAAAACCCAACCAAAACCGAAAATTTGGGTTTTCATTGTTTTATTAATTGTACGGCCCCTATCCCACCAACTTCCTAAACCTGAAATTTCATCGATTTTGTTTTATTTTATTCCTTATTTGCATATTTTCGTTTTGTTATTTCAATAAGCTAACATATGGTCTGCTGAATTTTAGTCAGTATGCAGTTCTAGTCGTCTGGTTGAGCTCGGTCGGCAAATATTGTTAGTGTAAAGAATTACGCTCGATTCCTGATTATTGTTTACTGTTATTTTGTTTGGTTTGAATAGGGGTACGGGTTGAATGGGATTTTTTATGACGGCTATCGGATGTTAAATTATGACGGGATTCGTATCCATACATTGTGCGGTTCGAGGTGTGGCCAGTAGTATGCCGGCGCGAACTAAGTGGTCGCGTTCATTTAGCGTGTGCCTATTTTTTAGCAACGATCTGATTCGGCTTAACGAGGCGGCGTGAATTAGCTCGATTCACTCTGATTTTAGATAAGTGAGCACCAAAAGCCGTAGTTGAAATGTTTATTTAAAACGTTAGGATACAAATAAGGTACAGTTCTTTAGTACAGCTAAGGTATTAGGCTAGACTTGTCGCCGGTGATTTTATTTCTTTACACCTCGATAACTTCTAAGCTTTTCACTAGTTCTTTCCTGAAGAAGCCACTCAACGCACCGTTTTTTTGGCTCTGAAATATCTATTTTCTATTAGTTAAGGTTTGGGTATCGCTAATTCTATTAGTCCTCTTTTGAGGTTTGAACCATTCGCTCCCGTACGGCTGACGAAGGTGCAAGTATCTGATTAACCCAACCTATGTTCTTAGAATTACGCTAAGTACCGACCTTATTTAATCCGCAGCCCGGACGGCTGACCACGACGTTAAATAATATAATAATGGTTAGAGGTTGAGTTAGCTGATATATACTTTATTACAGCTCTTTTGAGTTCATACAGTTGGTCCCCGGACGGCTGACCACTGCAGGGTTAATTAATTACCTAGGCCTAGTTCTTTACATTTACGCTAATACTAGCCGTTAAATTATAGCTGCTCCCGGACGGCTGACGAACTATGCTATTATAAGAACTGCATGGTAGTGGCGAGCTACTATCCAGTTATTTTTTCAAAAGCCTCGATGCCCGGACAGCTGATCGAGTTGGTAGTTGGGAATGAGTGAGTCAATGGGGTAATCTACTCCACGCCCCTTACTCACCCTGTATTCTCAAGAATAACATCATTTGCTAAGCCGCCCGGACGACCGCCGCACATAAACAAGTGATGCTACTTGCCTCTGAATCCTCTAATCTGCTCTCCCTGGTAATTTCTTACTCAACACCTTAGGGCCGAAATTCTTTAGTATTACTAACTATTATTTCGCTAACATGTATATATAATGTAAATACTTTTATTTAACTCTATGATTTTACGATTGAAAGATATTATTAGTAAGTTACTGCTAATTACTTTTTAACGTACCTACTTGTGAAGTTCTGAGCCGATCTTAGATTAGTTCTTTAGCCACGAATTGGAACACAAAACATTGAACACGCAACACTGCGGTAACTCAGTGTACTTGCGTGTAAAAGCGTACTTCTTTATGCTAATCTAAGTTAAACATGGAATTAAGCTGTAAACCGCGCTCTAATATCATGAAACTACATACATACATACATACATACAGGAAGTTTAGTGGATATACACCCAAGTGTTGCGGAGGCTAAAAATGTAAGCCCATTGCAACATCCACAGGACAAGTCCTCTATATCAAAGCTGAATCTAAAAATTTTGTATCTGACTGTTAACCTCACGACCTCATAGGTGTTCCTTATCTAGTCTTCGACAACCGCAGAAGTAGCAAGTTCCTTGGTTGGCTTGCATGGCACAAAAAGGAAAATAGGAACCAAGTTCAGTTCCTTTTCCTTCAGAGCTTCTAGGGTTGTTAAACCCTCTTGATTGATCGTCTTTATCACCCGCTTCAGCCACTCAACGGTGAATTGGTCGCTGCAAGTGAAGATAAGAATACCTTCCTTTGTGCGACCACTATTTTCAAAGCGGATTTCAGTTCTTTTCGTATCCTGCCTTTTGGCTCTCAAGATCTCCTCCATCACGATTTCGGACTCATCAGCCGTGAAAACTCTTTGTGGATTTTCACAATCATGAGCAAAGAGCTTCTGACTGCCTTGCACCGCTAATCGATAATTCAGCTTATTACGCTTAGAGTCCGTAGGAGTATCTCCCGTCGGACTTCGTCCCCTTTTGGCACTTGTCGAGGGTTTGTCCGAACCCTCACCCAGAGCCGGGAACTCTGCATCCCTTAGGGCTTTCTTTTCTTTGCGCCGTTTGGCCCCGCTCTTGCCATGACCCTTTTGGTTCTTAGAATTTATTCCTTTTTGGAAGTTCAAGGAACATCTAGCAACTTGTTCCCGAGCCTCCTTCATTTTTTCCGCTACACCGTCGGTTCCCAGCGGTACAGCGGGCTGTTGAACAGCCCCCCCGCTGGGCCCCGACGGCGCAGTAACCTTGTCAATGCTCTTAATTGAGACGCCTCCAGGAGGTACAGCGGGCGAAATCGCCCCCCTCCTGGAGGTAACTCAATAGCTAGTTCTTTCGGGAGAGGTACAGCGGACGAAATCGCCCCCACCCCTCTCACGTCCATGTCTTGTACAAGCGGGCTGAGCCCGCTTGTTCTTCCTTTAGAACCGGCCCTCTGGGTTGAGCCGGCCGGGACGCCCGAATCGTCATCGGAGGCAGAGCCCTGGCCCGTCTCTGAGGTAGTGGACCCCGCTGAGATCGTTCCATCATCATCGTCATTATCATTTGTATCATTCATATTTAAAAATTGCTGAAATTCTGAAAAAAATGACAGAATAAATATATATGTAAGTGTATATAGAGATATGTAGATTGCAGGGAGTAACCGGAATTCCGGTTCCGGTTCCGGCGAAAATCGTGTTCCGGTTGCGGTTCCGGCAAAGGGCAAAAACCATACCGGAACCGGAATTCCGGTTTAAAAATTTGTTTGAAATTTTCCGCATTTTTGCTTCATCCCTGATCCAAAAATATGTAATATATATTATACAATGATCAAGCTCCAATACAACCAAGCAAAAGGAAAGATTAACTAAGCAATTTGCCGTGTGAAACGTAAGTAGGACACATAATTTCAGTAGAAATTTTTTAAAATAACCTGCAACAGTTTGTTAACAGATCAAAACCAAGTCGATGCTTGTAGTAACTATTTTACACATTCAGAAGTCTCTGGATTACGTTCGAATTAAACCAGTCCAACTGGGTAACAGAGTATGGCTTACATAGAAGTACTTAGCCTATGCTTGGCTAATATAAATTGCGCCAAGCGCCAGCCAGTGCGCTTGTAAACTTTGTAAATCAGGCGAAATTAAAGTGAAGTAACGTTATCTACAACGCAGCCAAACACAGCTTTCTTTGCAATGAACTGGATTTATTGAAACTGTGCGAGCAGTATAACAGTTTGTCTCATTTATAGCATTATGATTAGAAAGTTATCATCATTATCATCTAACTGACGGGCACTGTTTGTCCAACGCTAGCCTAAACAGTGTCTCTTACCACTGATCAGAAAATTATTTTTTATCAATTTTCCCTGAATCATATAAACCAATAATTTCAAGTTTCCTACAGAACAACATCTAACAAACGTATGTGTAGTAAAGGGAGGCGAATTGGGACAGAGCGAAAGCGTTTATTCTTCGCTCTATGCGTTGTAAGCACATTCAATTTGACGCAGTATACGCAAGGGTGTATAGTGGAAGGCATTTTTTGCTCTGGGTGTCCAATAAAACGACATATTGATCGATAAATAAACATTATTAGTTTCCTCAGTCTCTTTAAAGTTTCAGAACGGCAATAATGTCATGCCAATATATTAAGTTTAATGTAAAAGTTATTTTTAATGCATTTTAAGTCGACTATACCTTAATTTCTTCCTTCATATCTTTTACTATATATAAATTTCGAAGACCAGGTTCCGGTTCCGGTTCCGGATCCGGTTTAAATGGACGGTTCCGGTTGCTGGTTCCGGTTCCGGTTATTCCCTGGTAGATTGTATGTGTATGTATGTTGTTTGTACGTGTGTATTTATGTGTGCATCAGGGAATAACCGGAACCAAAATTTACCGGAACCGGAACCAGCAACCGGAACCGTCCATTTAAACCGGATCCGGAACCGGAACCGGAACCTGGTCTTCGAAATTTATATATATAGTAAAACAGATGATTGAAGAAATGAAGGTATAGTGGATTTAAAATGTATTAAAAATAACTTTTACATTAAACTTAATGTTTTGCGATGGTATTATTGCCTTTCTGAAAGAGACTGAGGAAGCTAATAATGTTTATTTATCGATCAAATATGTGGATTTTTGGACACCCAGAGCAAAAATACCATCCACTATACACCATATACTGCGTCAAATCGAATATGCTTACACACCTTGGAGCGTAGAATACACACTTTCGCTCTGTCTGCAGTCGCCTCCCTTTACTACACATACGTTTGTTGCATGTTCTTCTGTAGGAAACTTAAAATTATTGGTTTATATTATATGATTCTAAGAGAAAATAATAGATAGAAGGTAATTTTCTGATCAGTGGTCAGGGACACTGTTTAGGCTAGTGCCCGTAAGTTTTGGACAAACAGTGCCCGTAAGTTAGATGATAATGATGATAACTTTCTAATCAGAATGCTATAAATGAGACACACTGTGATGCTGCTCGCACAGTTTCAATAAATACAGTTCTTTGCCAAGAAAGCAGTTTCTAGCTGCGTTGCAGATAACGTTAGTTTACTTCAATTTAGACTGATTTACCAAGTTTACAAGCGCACTGGCGGGTGCTTGACGCAATTTATGTTAGCCAAGCATACCCTAAGTACTTCTGCGTAAGCCATACTCTGTTACCGAGTTGGACCGGTTTAATTCAAACGTATCCCACAGACTTCTGAATGTGTAAAATAGCTGCTACAAGCATCGACCTGGCTTTGATTTAACAAACTCCTGCAGGTTATTAAGAAAAATTCCTGCTCAAATTATGTGCCCTACTTACGTTTCACACGGCAAATTGGTTAGTTAATCTTTTCTTTTGTTTGGTTGTATTGGAGCTTGATCATTGTATAATATAGATTACATATGTTTGGATTACAGGATAAAACAAAAAACGTGGAAAATTTCAAACAAAACTTTTAAACCGGAATTCCGGTTCCGGTATGGTTTTTGCCCTTTCCCGGAACCGCAACCGGAACACGATTTTCGCCGGAACCGGAATTCCGGTTACTCCCTGGTGTGCATGTATATATGTGTGTGTGTATGTATGTATGTGTGTGTGAATATATGATGTTTGTAGCAGTTTGTTTTTACGGGGTAGGGTTGCGAGCCCTACACCCAACCCTCCTCCTTTTCCAACCGGGCTTGGGACCGGCTTTGGCGAAGTTATCATGAAACTACAAAATCAGTAATAAGTAAGTAAAAATGCAACGTGTCTGCTAAGCTAGTAATTTAGACTAGCTAGGTAACCCATTTAACAAAAATAATTAAACTAAAACTGCAAGGACTATTTCGCATAATTCTTTATGCGGACGTATTAATCACAAGAATCGGTAATTCTTTTTACGCTGTAACAATAATAGGTGATAATCAAAGCCGGAAGAAAATCCGTTGCACTTAGGCGCGAGAACAGAACAACAAACTGAATAACAAACATAAAGTTCAGCTAACTTCTTATTAGCTAATTCCATTAACTAATGTAATTCATGCAATTTAGCTGGAGAAAAAGGAAAACAATGAAAACGAAAAACAAGGTCGTAGAAGGGAGGGAGGGGTATAATAAGTGAAATGGTGAAAACTCTGAGTTTTAGGAAAATTTTGGGGTTTTGGGGCGGGTTTGGACCGGGATTCCCCCTTGTAGCATAGTAGACCCCCGACATTTACTTTTGTTTTGGGATTACTTAGCTACCACCTTGTGGTAGTTAGTTCCATATTGCGTCAGCGTGTTTATAGTATTGTGGTCACGTTGCTAATGTTGTTAGTCTGACTTCAAGGCGGCTTTCTATGAGTCTTCAAGGCTTTGTGGCTTGCTTAACAGTATTTATGGTATATAAAGACGCTAAGGAGTTGATCACAACGTATAGATAGATGGCGACTTCGGATTTTTAGTTTTACGATTTCGGTTAAAGAAGATCCTGCTCTTCCGTCCAGGACTTCACAAATAGGTAAGCTAAAACTTAATCAGTATATATTATTCTTAGTAATAGTAATTCCCGAATAAAATTTAGGTTCTAGGCTAAATAACCTATGTACTAGGAGTGATACCTAATAGCAAGGCATTAGTGCATTTATCTCAGAAGATCAGCCCAGTGTCGAGTGAGGAATTCCCCGTGGAGCTTAGTTTTGGGGTTAACTTCGTGAACCAACCCTGGGCCAGTAAGGTGAACGGAATCGGACGATTAAGTATTGAGATCCCTCCTCTCATCATAACCGCCTGTTGCGCCAACCAATCGGGGCCGGAGGTTTGAGAGAGAATACGTTTCAACTAAGTTGTGCATAAATCCCACAACCTAGTTCGTAAGATAACGCAGTACGCCAGCCAATCGGGGGTAACTGCTTTAACATAAGGAACTAATAGCGTATGTAAAGATTCTAAGTAACGATATTTCAATCAAGGGTTAAAAGTCACCTTTTTACTTCCAGTAATAGTATACCTTATAACTATTTATTGCGACAAAGCAAACAACACAAAAGAAAAACACAAGTGGAACAATGATAATAACTACCACCCTTGACAAAAGTCACATGAATACATATATGCTTGCCAAATATGCAAATCAACTTGTCATAGCCACGCTTTTCTCGTGCGCGGCTACATTCCCAAGGCGAAAGTCCCCAAACACAAAATCTCATGGTCTGTAGCCCCTTTTTCGCGAGCCCGAACTTCGAAGCGGAACATACCTTTTCGTTGTCAGGGCATACGAAACGCACCGTAGAATAGGCATGTATTGACACCAGTTCTCCCACAATTTTCGAACACCGGTCGGCCCTAGATGGAAACCATCCGGGGAATCCATCCGGAGGTAGTCTTTTACGAATTCGCCATTCTCGATGAATGGCTGCCCATCGTTCGCAGACCAGTTGATAAACGGGACGGATAGTCGATCGAACAGTTCACATAACTCGGCATTAAGCTCGACGACACCACGAGCACCTGGCAGCGGTATAGCACCACTGAAAAGTATATTTGGATGACGATGTTGGGCTCGGAGTACGGAAACAAAACCTTCAATCTCCAAGAATTCTCTATCGTATTGCACACAGGGCTTTTTGGCCAAGTTTACGCCACAATTCACCATAACCATTCCTAAGTCCCCGAGACGGAGAAAGCGGAGTTTGGTGAACAATTGGCTCAATATTGCCCCTGAAACCCGAACTAAATGAACCCCTTCCACGTAGTTCATTCGTGACCAAATTGAATCCGACAGGATAAGTACCGACCCTTTCAACGAAAACCCCGACCGAATGCCACTGTCCGGATATTCCAGGAGGTTTTCCACACCCCACCGGGGACGAACCTGACCAAAAAATGTTTAGAGCTTCCCCGTACAAATTGAAACCAGGTCGATATTTGGCTTCCTCAACCCGTTGCACTCGCTGTCCGCATAACCAAACCAGTTCATTATTACCAGAACAGACTACAAATTGAGGCACTTTCCCGTCCAGGTCAATAATTATGTCCATGAATACAGCTCTGAACTCACTGGCTGTCGCAGCTGATTGATCACTATGTCCGTATAGATGTCCTTTCCTTGAATGGCCCAGCGCGCATCAGGAGTGACACCGCGATTCTCAATCCACGTGACGCATGTGGATGGATTTCGGCGTAATCCCGCATCGTCCACATGTCGGTCGGCCAGACTATCGTGACCACTGAGTGAGAGCGTGAGACGCCAACGGGCTTGCTCGACGGACGTCACAACGCGAATACCAAGACGTAGAGCATTGAACACATGGAATCGCGACAACGGATGATCGTGCACCACGAAGATTTCACGGCTCATGGCCAAACCAAAAACCTATAACATAAAATTATGGTTTAGCACTATTCAGAGAATACAATCGGAATGTAGAGTCTAGTTAATCCACAGAATCGGTCTTTAAATTTCGAGTGGGAGACCCACGCAAATGTTCCATGTAAGAAAGTGCTGTCGGGACAAATGTAACTGTTATATATACATCAAAGTCAGTACTCGATTTCAGACTCTCTTCAATCTGAATGATCTATAATTTTACTGTTGTTTTGGCCAGATTGCGTATTGAATTCATTTTGAACTTCAGATTTTTCTTCATAGATTTCAAGTGGATAAACGAAACGAAGAGCACGATTAATTTTACGCCCGAACTCAATTGTAATGATACAGAACGGATTTACATGGACAACTGTTCCTATGCTGTGTGCTCTGGCGACACAATTACGCTGCCTAAAATTATGGCGTTCACGCAGAGTTAACAAATAATTATCTCGCCATATTTTCCAAAAATTGTCAGTGATAGATTGCAGCCGCTTTCGTTTTAAAATTAACGAGTCTGCGACAGACCCTTCCGAAGAAGCAGAAACTTGAAATGAAGGAAGATGGGGCTTTCGAGATTTTGCCAAAAAATGAGCGGGAGTAAGTGGTTCCGAACCGATATCGGACTCCATATAAACTAATAGCCTTGAGTTCATTACGGCTGCAATTTCAGCGAAATCAGTACTTAATTCTGTTACAGTTACAAGGCAACTTCCTATTGACTTTTTTGAGAGCGCTTTCCTAGGCCAACCAAACGTTCATAGAATCCCCCATCCAGGGAGCTAAGTCTACAATAAACTGCCACTCTATACCTTTTGAACTCACAAAATTTTGAACTGCATCAGACACAATAATATTTCGCCACAGTTTTTGAAACACGTGGTTGGCTCCATGGAAATGCGTCGCGTTGTCGGAGACCACAACGGACGGGACTCCATATAAACTTATAAAATGACGAAAACACAATAAAAACTCCTCCGCACTAAGGTTTTCCACGGCGTCAAGGTGCACTGCACGAGTTACCATGCACGTAAAAAGACAAACCCAAATTTTTCTCGTAGTGGCATCAGAATTTTTGACAAAAATGGGTCCAATGTAATCCAGACCGGTATTCGTAAACGCTGGCGACTCCCTTAGACGAGATTCAGGCAACAGCGGCATGCAAGGAGTCCGATACGGACCACCCCCAAAGCGTCGACATACATGACATTCCCGTACAATTCGACGTACCGTGACCCGTCCCTGCACGACCCAAAACTGTTGGCGCACTTTCGCCAACGTTTGAGCAAGCCCACTATGCAGTACGCTGACATAGCATTACTTAACGACCAAATCCACAAAATGGCCGGCTTTTGGGAGTAAGACCAGATGCTTCGGTCGTAGTCCACACTATCTGCATTTGTAATCCTACCACAACATCGAATCAAACCGTCAGCGTCCTTGAACAACGCGAGTTGTTGG
Source organism: Trileptium ribeirensis (assembly GCA_030248225.1). Classification (NCBI taxonomy): domain Eukaryota; kingdom Metazoa; phylum Nematoda; class Enoplea; order Enoplida; family Thoracostomopsidae; genus Trileptium; species Trileptium ribeirensis. The sequence continues at coordinate 17,190 of JASANE010015707.1, forward strand.
CCAACTCCTTTTGGCCAAACCGCTGCACTGAAGGACGTCAAATGAGGGAACGATTGCTGCTGGACGGTCCCTACCCAGAAAATTAAGGAACATCGCAGCTCAGATGCAGATAAAGCTGGCCTGTCCACGGTGGGGAGACCCCCCACTTTTCAAATCCCCCCATGACCGTCCCCCCACTCGGCCGAAACCCCCATGTTCAACTAATTCCAAAAATTTTTTATGTCTGAAAATTTATGTTCTTTGTTTGCAAATTGTTTTTTAAACGTTAATTACCACTATTTATAATGCTAAAATATTGTTTTTCAGTTTGAAAGTACGTTCACAGTAGTAAAAATGCATGAAAATATGGAAATATTTTGTATTTTTAAGCAAAATTTATCCCCACCCCCACTTTCAAATTTCCCCTGAGAATGAACATGGGCCCCCCCGAAGTTTCCCCCCACTTTTCGGAGGGCTGTAGACAGGCCAGTAAAGGACCCCTGAGACGCTTAGATTCTACCGATCTCGCGTTATCAATGAACCGTCTTACAAATGCAGTCACTCTGAGGAGTTTCGTGAGGGATGAAAACCTACGTTCTTCCAAGGGACAACACGTCTCTTGCTGACTCGCTGGAGCTACGACGCAGATGTCGTCCTCAACAGGCAGCGGGATTGGCAGATCAGACGGTTTGGGCCACGAATTGATAGGCATATTTAGCCAGTCGGGACGTTCCACCACAACGATGACTCGCCCAACATACTCAACGAGCATCCACCGGAAGTAAGGTCAGCCGAATTATCCTTTGTCGGAACAGAACAGAATTCATACACTAAATGCATGCGGATTTCAGTGACCCTATTCTCTACAAACTTACAGGACACGCGTTCTCGTTGAATCCAATGAAGAACGCACTGCGAATCCGACCACACAATCCGCTTGCTGGGAGTTAGCTGCAGTTGCTGCTCTACAAACGATAGCAGTCGAACACAAATGACTACCGCAATCAGTTCTAACCGCGGAATCGTTAAAGTCCCACGATGCGGTGCCAGAGGTGTTTTCGACATCAACAGTGAGGATTTTGATGCTCCTTCATCAGTTACACGTAGATACACAGTAGCTGCACAAACCTTAGCTGAAGCGTCACAAAAACGTGCAGTTGGCATTCTTTACAATTCAATGGACAAACACAGCTGGCAATTTGTAAGTCGGAGACCGACTTCAGTTGGGATACAACTTTCTCCCACTCCTGGTGAAGATCATCGGGCAATAGGTCGTCCCAAGAATGCCCGTATTTCCACAACGATTGGATAAATAATTTACCTTGCACCACCACCGGGGCAAGAAGCCCAAGTGGATCGTACACTTGAGCGACAGGCTTCAGTACCGAACGCTTGGTAGTCCCCGACTGGCAGCCTACCTTGGGCGGGGCACAGCGCAATGTGTCACGGTCGTGATTCCACACAATCCCCAGGACTCTTGGCTCTTCGTCCTTTCCTCTGTCGTTCTGAGCAAATTTATCTCAGACCTCCTTTGAATTGCTGTACCACTCACGCAAGTTCATTTCTGCGGTATGGAAAAACTCTTTGGCTTCGTAATAATGGACAATCGCTGCTTTGACGTCATCTGCTCCGGTGATGACATTGTCAACGTAATGATTTTACAGAATCTTGGTTGCCACCTCGCCACCATTCTTCATGAGATGCTGACACAGTGTGTTCGCCAGGACGAATGGGCTGGAAATGACTCCAAAGGGCACGCGGCAGAAACGATATGTCACCAGCAGAGAATAACCGGAACCAGCAACCGGAACCGTCCATTTAAACCGGATCCGGAACCGGAACTTGGTCTTCGAAATTTATATATAGTAAAACAGATGAATGAAGAAATCAAGGTATAGTGGATTTTAGGGTTGTACCGGATACAAATTTTACCGGATACCGGATATTCGGTTCCCAATATCCGGCCGGATAACCGGATACCGGTTACCGGATATCTGGTGCAACTGTCATCTATCATAGAAAAATAGAAATAAGACCGACGTACACTATTATCTCGCCATTTGTTTTAGAATTTAGAGTTTATCTGACTAACATTGCGATGTCCAGTGCATCTGTGATTTGGAAATATTTTACGGTAGCAAATCCTACCGATATTCATGCGAAATGCAACACCTGCGGGAAATATATCTCCAGGGGTGGGAAGACACCCAAAGATTTCGGAACAAGTGGACTCAGAAATCATTTGAAGCAGCATCCCGCGGTGTCAGCGGAATTCGAGACTCAGTCAAAAGACGCAGCGAGAGAGCGCCAGGATGATAAAGAGCGGCCGAGCTCGATCACTGTGAAAAAGAAAAAGCAGCAAACCCTGGAGCAGATGGCTTACCGGGTGAAGAAGTGGGACATCGACAGTGAAAAAGCACAACACATTCATGTGCGAATTGGGGAGATGATAGCTCCACCGCCCAAAATGGCCAAACCTGACGCCATGTCATTCGTTCGGTGTTTCATAAAACCAAACTTTCACTTTGCTGTATTTTGCAAATATCCGGTATCCGGCCGGATATGCCTTATCCGGCCGGATACCGGATACCCGGTACAACCCTAGTGGATTTAAAATGCATTAAAAATAACGTTTACATTAAACTTAATGTATTGCCATGGTATTATTGCCTTTCTGAAATTTTAAAGAGACTGAGGAAGCTAAAATAATGTTTATTTATCGATCAAATATGTCGATTTTGGACACCCAGAGCAAAAATGTCTTCCACTATACACCATTGCGTATACTGCGTCAAATCGAATATGCATACAAAGCTTGGAGCGTAGAATACACACTTTCGCTCTGTCTCCAGTGGCCTTCCTTTGCTACACATACGTTTGTTACATGTTCTGTACGAAACTTGAAATTATTGGTTTATATGATTCTAAGAGAAAATAATATATAGAAGATAATTTTCAGATCAGGTACACTATTTAGGCTAGCGTTGGACAAACAGTGCCCGTAAGTTAGATGATAATGATGATAACTTTCTAATCAGAATGCTATAAATGAGACACACTGTGATGCTGCTCGCACAGTTTCAATAAATACAGTTCTTTGCCAAGAAAGCAGTTTCCAGCTGCGTTGAAGATAACGTTAGTGTACTTCAATTTAGACTGATTTACCAAGTTTACAAGCGCATTGGCGGGTTCTTGAAGCAATTTATGGTAGCCAAGCATACCCTAACTACTTCTGCGTTAGCCATACTCTGTTACCGAATTAGACCAGTTTAATTGAAACGTACCGCACAGACTTCAGGATGTGTAAACTAGCCGCTACAAGCAACGACCTGTTTTTGATTTGTTAACAAACTCCTGCAGGTTATTATGAAAAATTCCTACTGAAATTATGTGCTCTACTTACGTTTCAAATTGCAAATTGCTTAGTTAATCTTTTCTTTTGCTTGGTTGTATTGGATCGTGATCATTGTATAATATATATTACATTATGTTTGGATCAAAGATGTTAAAGTGTGTCTAATGTGTGTCTCATCCGTCAATAGAACACGTAAGAGCTATGCGCACATCATTAAAGGAAAACGTGCAAAACTGTGCACTAATGAGAGACTGATTATACACAACAAAACACAAGTTTCACGCCGACTGTAAACGTACCCAAAATTGAATAGCCAAAGTTCACTAGTCAGACAATGACCAAAGCAAAGCACCAACAAGAGCCGCGCTTCTACCAGCATTGTCACAAAGTTTCCCCAAAGTTCACAAAATGCGGTACTTATTGAGCTAAACACACATGTGCAACATTATATGCAGGCTCGTTCCAAAACGATTTGGTACTTACCAAATGTCTACTAGTTCGATGTGTATCCGAAGGACCATGTAAAGATTCTAAGTAACGATATTTCAATCAAGGGTTAAAAGTCACCTTTTTACTTCCAGTAATAGTATACCTTATAACTATTTATTGCGACAAAGCAAACAACACAAAAGAAAAACACAAGTGCAACAATGACAATAACTACCACCGTTGACAAAAGTCACATGAATACATATATACGTGTCAAATATGCAAATCAACTTGTCATAGCCACGCTTTTCTCGTGCGCGGCTACAGCGTGATTCTAAGGCCTAGGTCGAGGAATTACACAATCGTATGGACGCTAGCCAATCGGGGTAACTGTACAAACCTCAAAAGAGGATTAGCAGAGTAATAGATAACCTAAATCTAAACCGGTTGCACTCAAATTTAACACAGTACACCAGCCAATGGAGCGTTGTTGTTTTAAATAAGGAATTGTACTAGTGTAAATCTAAGGTTTAGGTTAAGATACTCAAATAATCATGCATTGTCAACCAATCGGGGCACTCTGTCACCCTCACAAGAGGAGTACTAGAACATAAATAACCTAAACCTTAAACACTGATAAGAAATAAAGAAAATAACTGAAAAGATAACAATAAAGAAAAAAGAAAATAAATAAAAAGTCACGTTACGCATTGAGTGGCCTAGCCGAGATATTGCTAGAATTGTCGGTAGATATAGTCCGTGTGACCTAAAAAGCCTAAAGGTGTTAAAGAACTGTGTATACTAACTATTTTAAAATAAAGTTTTTATATACGGCTAAAACAAAAGTGAGTAGACCTAGTCACGCCGCAGCGCTCGAAATAGGCAAACGCAAAAGGAACGCGGTCCACTTCGTTCCCCACCGGCATTCTAATGGCCACACCTCGAACTCCACAATCTTCGATGACCAATCTCGTCCCCCATTTAACTTACGATAGCCGCCACAAATATTCCCCATCCAACCCTCTTCTCATTCAAACCATCAAAATACAACAACGTTGTTGTAGGGGTTCTTAGATGCCGTACTACGTAAAATCAAATCTGAAAATTTATGGCTTATAAATTTAAAGCTTCCGTCTTTTGGTGTTTATTCGGTTTTGGTATATGGCCAAAATGACCGTACCTTTATCATTGAAGTATTGCCAGTGTATAATCGCTATCATGAAACCTTAAGCGGGCTTAGGGACCTACCTGGATTTGGAATGACAAAAATGTTAATAAGAGCAGAGTAGCCACACTCGCTCTCTTATGCCTAGCTTTATGAGTTACTAGTAATCATAATAATAACAATAAGTATATATTGTCTTAATTTGCATACTTGTGTTATTTTCAAACATTCCAATTTTTGTTTTCAGTCTTGATTGCCGCCAATTAAATTCGTACAGTTTATTTGTATCAGCTCTTACACAGTATTATATTTGGTTTTACGTGGAGGTTGTAGCGATTGAGGGACCATGACGCCGTTCTGCTTATAGTTACTTATGATCTCATAAGCTTCGGTTTTGCATTCAGGCGTTCTTAATTGGTGAAGATTAGCTCTTATAGATTTCTGATGGCTTTATCACGAGATACCACTATTGGCATTCTGATTACTTGGATATTCGCATTTATATTGGTCGTTAGAAACTTATGAGCTTATACACAAATACATTTGGCGGTTACCTGGAGAAGTACTTGGTGGAATGAAGCAAACAGTTATCGGGCGTATTGGAATATTAGCGATACACGCATAAGTCAGATCATTTTGTATGGCATATGGCTCATAAATCAATTTCCCGAACACCTGAGCTCCAAGTCTCTTGAGCAGTTTAGTTAATTGGAGATATTTTGGATGTCTTTGGGGCGCCAGGCACACTGCAGAGCTAACTAGAAGCCAGAAATGCGGTATTGTCCAAAAGCTACCAGCTTGCAGGTACATAATTTCTGACAAAAAGTGCAAGTTTGCTATTGATTTAAGTAATCTCCGGGATAAATATGCAATTCCAGAAAGATCATTTTAAAAAATCTACACGTTCCCTGCAATTTTCTTGACATATATCGTTAAATTCTTTTGACATAGTCCTTAAATTCATTTTAACAAACATATATATATATATAAACAACCAACTGGAGATAAACAAGTCTGGTTTTTTGATCCTAAACTGCTTTGATGCACAAGTAGGATAAATGGCGAATAGGTGGAACAAGTTTTGCGTCTAATGGTTGCACTTTCTCGGTAATTACGATATCACGAGCATAATTCAGGTACCAAAAAGTCGCTTGCGATCTCTTATCTTTTCCAGGAGCCGTGCTTGTTCAGGAGCCGAACAACTTCAAGGGATACTCTCCACGTTGTAAACTTAAAATTCCTAACGTCAATAACTGTGTACTACCATGTATAATCGTTGTCAAGTCAAAACAATTCGGGGTTCCAACCTCTGGATCCCCTATTTATGCACTCGTATACCAAACAACAATGATGTATTATAATGTACGGTGAAACAAATATGTATTTTTAGAACAAAACTGGAGCAAAGATTAAATTCTTTGGATTCTCAAGACTCAGTTTTATTTAACCAGAATTTCGGTGAAGCACAGGTTACTGAAATTGGAACGTTTTTGTCATTCTGGAATGCAAATTTGGTTATTCGTAGACCTAACGTTTATATTAATTTTTTAAGCTACCTGCATTGATCCGGTTACTTCCAGGCGGGCACTGTACTGATTACCAAAGCACGGCCAATCTAGCCATCCCAAGGAATATATTTAAATACCGCAATATTATACTGTAGTTAAATAGCGAATAAGTATTGCTAGCAACGCAAGCTTATCAGATAACAAGTCATGTGACTCACCTTTAGTGTGCCATCGCATCGAATTGGGACAGCCCTCGTTCGCCTCCTGAGATCATGGGATTTGATTTTGAAACACATTTTCCATCGAATCCGACCACTCTTGCTTATCGTATCGCCAATCGTACTGTGATTACGATGGTTGCTTCTGCTTCGAAGATTTGGCTCGGTAAATGCGTATATATATATATATTTGTATGTATTAAGATAACTATCTTCTGATAAATTAGAATGACGAGAATATTATCTGTATCACCGATATATAAAAAGAACATTGTTTCTGGTCTCTCCATAGAATCAGAATACAACATAGGGGCTAGGGGCTATCAGCTGAAATTCTTCAAGTCGACTTTCGTGGTTTTCGCTTAATGTTAGCTGATGGAACACTGTGGGTTCTTTATAACATGTTTTTCACGGTTTTAATGTAACCCATATATTTCGTTGTTTTTGAGACATATTTATTATTTGTCTGCTGAAAATGCGCGTCTCATTAGCACACGCAACATTTTTTCATGAAAAATCGCATCAATAGCAGTAAACTAACCGTATACTGTTAAAACAATTATTTTTATATTGCTTCAAAAATGTGTACCTGGGAGATGCGGGGATGGGGAGACATGACTGACTATCCTAAAAAACCAAAATTATACCTCCAGTATGACTTGGGGAATTGAAACCTAGAGAAAATTTCTCTGTTTCATCTGTGGGTCACCCAGTTCAACCGGGGGATCAAACAGCAGTACAACTGTAAGTAAAGTCGAAATATTTATGTGAATGATTGTAATTGTGGATATCTAAACAAACGAAAATTTTAGCGACGCAGAAAGAAATTTGGTGTTTTCAGGTGAATAAAGAAAAATTTGTATATTTTTAGCTTAATAGCGACAAATTGTCTAATTCTTACGACGCAGCAAAATATCTGGAGGCCTGAATTGGAGAAGTCAAACTTTTCTTGAGAAAATGAAATGGGAATCCTGGTGGCCTATCCTACGTATTTGGAGAGCTAGTTTGGGGAATCCAAAATTTGCTTGCAGGAGCTCGAAAAGCTGGCGGCTTTCTACGTTGGAGTTGCCAGTGTTTGAAATGACTATAGAATTTTAACTTAAATTTTCAACGCATCAAACACCCAACTTGGTCGGGTTTGGAAACAGTGTTTCAGACTAGACTTGCAATACGGGTTCTTGGTTTGACAGAAGGTTTTAGGGATGGTGCACGAGCAACTTTTCAAATTAATTGCCAAATTCTAATACTAGAGATTAAATTGCGTTCCTGTAAATGGTATTATTTGAGCTGCATAAGGCTTGAAACAGAACAGAAACCTGTTACAGAAGCTTTTTAGCTTTACATATAAATTTAGCTTCAGTTATGATAATACAGTGTCTTACACATTAAAGCGTCCTTCTTACAAAGGATTCTTCTTACATGTTGTAATCAAACATTTAATTTTTGTTTGTGTTTGTTTATAATAGCGCTTTAGATGAAACGATTGAAGTGTGCTGGAAAGTGCGTTAAAATTTAGCCTGAATAGTTTTACAAGAAACGGGTTATACATCAGCCTTTTAAATATAAATTTTAGCAGTGAAAGTTTGGTTGCGGCTAGTTCAAAGCTGACAAGAAAGTTCTTGAGTAACTGCTCGAGTGAAACTTTGAAAGAGCATATGTCACTATATATTTGTTAGTATATGTTTTAATTTGTTTTGCTTAGTATTTTTGATTGATAAAAACAGAACTACTGACAATATGTATGTAGCCAAAAACCTTTATCTTTGAATAGACAGTAACCTTCGATTCTTAGAACAGTGTGCTAAAATAGCATCTAAGGCAGATGCATTTGTCAGTATCATTCGCCGATCCATTAAGAACTTTACTAGAAGGACGTTTCTGAGTTTACACAGATCTTTTGTCCGGCAGCTAGTACGGGACAGTAATTTTTGCCTGTATTATATCGGAGAAATTCAACGGAGTATGACCAAATTCCTACCAGTGGTCGTACCACGATCGGCTGTCATTTCTTGGCTTTTCTTGCTTGGCTTGGTTTAAGCAACACTTCCAATAATACCCCCAAAAACGTCTACAACGGTGTTTGAAGGTATCATATTCTGCCTTAATATGTTAGTAAAAAGTATCACGTTTTAGTTACAAGTTTTAATTACAAACATTAGCTGAGAGGCGACAACGTGCTGATCTTATAACTACTTATACAACTGTTCCTGGGCTGATTGATATCGACATTGCTCGACTTTTTGAATTTTCATGCGACGACCGTACTCTAGCCAAGGCTGCAAACTCGAGTACCGGGATATACCACGCCATGTTTATTGCCGCAGTCACGTTTCCTCTCACCGTATTGCGAGACTGTGGGACTGTTTGCCAGCATCAATTTTCCGCCAACCCACGGTCGCCGCTTTCAAGCGCGCGCTGCACTCACGAGGCCGTAGTTAGGTGATAATGTTCAATGACAGCTGGCAACAATTTGAAACATCGATTTGGCTTCCGTCAGTACGGAGCCAGTATAATGAATATCTAGTAAGTTTCCGATCGAACAACTGTCACGCAGTGCGATGCCAACCTGATATGATTGGTATCAGGAACGAACTATTTACATAGTCTCATTTAAGCTGTCGAATTATTTACATAGTCTCTAAATTTAGCTCTAAAAATCTAACATTTCTGTGTCACAATTGCAATTCACACGAGCTATTTTGTTTGTGACACATGCACAGCGTTGCTGTGTTTGCAGGCCGTAAAAGGGAGACGGACAATATGAAATTATAGTGCAAATAGTACAAGTAAGATAACCGAATATTATATCTTTATAGCTTCCAAAAGTATTAAAATCCTTGATTTTCGTGAGTGCCCAAGAAATTACGATGAGCCATTTTTATCCAGATTTAGCAGTGTCGGCGTCCCGTTGTGTGTATCTACCGATTACAACTACGACTCACCAGTTGGTATCATTTGTTAGGATTTGTCCGAACCGAAAACACTCGCTACAATCAAATAATTTTATATAGAGAAAATCACCTCATAAAATGTTATGATATGTTCTGATGTCTCCAGCAATAAGCAAATCAGGCTTGAAAGACTGCGATGTTTTACATCATTTGGACGCGTAGGCCTTTAATTGAAAATAATCGCTTGTTACTGAAGATTTTTTGGCACTAGTGTAGAGAAACATCTACAGGTGAAGACCAAGATATACCGCTATCGTCACCCTAAGCCCAAGCTTCATATATATCTAAGACTTCTACTAAGCCTAAGACTAGGTCTGGTGGCCGCAGCCCCGATTCCTCCGCTCTAAGCTGTTCCTTTCTCTAAACATATACACCATTTATTGCGATTATAAAAGCTTTCTCTATACAAATGCAGTTTTTATATTAGAATAGGATAGTCGTACATTAAGTTATTTATTTGCACAACGTTCTTACAATATATTCTGTTTTTAAGAGTGGTTAAATCGAACGCATTGTGTCAACAAAGAACGCTTCTTTGATCTACTGCACGATCGTAGCCGGCCATTGATTACCGTTAGCAATCATCACTCTTGTATTGATGATCCGCTCATGTGGGGTATGTATCACCAGTGAATTCTATTATTATGAGCTGTGGTTACTATCTCAGAGAAAGGCTCTTATTATACGTGGAGATTTCATTTTTGCGATTCCTATATTTGCCAAAAATACATAGGGGCGACTTCCCAAGTTCAACTGGGAGTCCCAAGTAACAGTCAGAAAACGCCAAAAATGTCTAGCATGGCAACTTATTGAAATTGCGCTCACTAAAATGGAGAAATTATATTGATTTTTAGCTATAAGTGGGGAACTCTGGCATATTTTCTAGCTAGCCTGAAGATAATTTTTCAGTGGCGTAAGAAAGTACCTGGGAGCATGAATCGGGGGAAGGCTAACATTTACCTGGGGGAACTTGGGGGGAGGGTGAAATACAAGGGGGGCCAGCCCTTACGCACCTGATAGTGCCTCCACCCAGGTGCTTCAGTTTGGTGGCGCAAGGAATTCTGATCCTGAGCATCGGCAAGCCGAGAAATTTCGGCTTTGTGTGGATTGTTGGGAAAGATTGTTTCTGAAACGATTTGTAAGCGGTAACACGGGCTAAATCTTAAGAGATGTGGTAATGCTTTCGACGTGTGGAGCAATCGCTTGAATGACGACAACGACGGTGTGGTGACAATTTCGTTGGAGAGGCTATTCCAGAGTCTGACCGCGTGACACGCAAAGCTGTATCGAGCGTTGCAACTTGAATGAGTGACCTCGAAGTTTGTCGGTACTGACGACTGTAAAAAAGTGGCTCAGTGGGATGTCAACTAGACCGTGGGCCATACGATACATCATAATAAGGTCAGCTCTGCATCTTCAGGTTTCAAGAGTTTGGAGCTTCAATTCCTTCAGCCGTTCCTCGTACCCCAGGTGATTCAGGTTTGGAACCAACTTGGTGGCCTGTCGCTGCACATCCTCGCACACTTTATAGTCTCTGACGTAGTGGGGGCACCAGCAGCATGTTGCGTAGCGCTTTGTAGATAGGGAGAAATGTTGCGATGGTTAGGTACTCAAATTTTCGCCTGATTGCCCGAATGTGTTTGCCACAGTTTGCAGCAACCTGAGCGCAATGTTTTGATGGATTGAGATTGTTGGCTATCCATACAGGCAGATCCTCCTCGTTGATGTTGTTATTTATGGCAATGTCACCCATGAAATATTGGACCTGGGGATTGTTGTGTCCAAAATAGATGCAGGAGCACTTCTTGGCATTGAAGTGCACACCACTGTCTTGGGCCCTTCCCCCGTTTGAAGAAGCCATTTTAGATTCACTACTATTTGTAACGTAGTAGTGAAAATATATAGAGCTTTTTGAGGTCATTGAATATATACAGCTGTATAAGCGTTCACATACGTAAAGTGGTTTCGCCAGCATTGAAAACGTAGTCTTTTGCAAAACTGCAAATCCTGCTCACAGATCTAACCTTTGAAACGGAATGCTGTCAGCTGGCGGAACGCGGTCAGCAAATTGGGTCGCTAACTAGTAAAATAGTGACCTCGAATAGCACCAACCGGTTTCATCGAAAATCATTAACCCACACATATTGGAACATCTTGATTTTTCACGCTCGTAAGTTTTGATATCATGAATTGATTTGAGAAAAGAACAACCCAACTATACGCTTTTAAAATTTATTCATTCATATGTCATTATTATAAGATGACTTTTAGCTCGTACTACCCATATAGCGTGCAGTACTTTCACCCAACTCTCCTACTTAAATTTTAATTATTTAAATTAATAAGGTTATCAAGTTTTCATCTGGTTTTATCTCTAGGTATTGCTACGTGGCGTGATATACTTTTTCGTCATTCGTGTTGTCGATGGACGTTGACGGCAGAAGACGTGGCGTTTAAAAAGGGCTGGCATGCAAAGTAACGTGTTTTCATCAATACGTTTGATTATTAAATTCACAATCGAATACCACTAAGACTAAAATTTTGGCTCACTTTTAAGCTTATCTTACGATACGGCTACTATAAATTGGCGTCTATATACGTTTGGGTATGTAGAATTCGGTGTGTCTGGTGTCCTTGTTAGCGGCTAAATGCATATGCTTCTAATTTTAACCTCCTTTTGTGCTGATTAAATAAAATTATACGCTTATTTGCGATTAAATAGTTGATGTAACTGACTAATTTTCTTTTTCTGGGGACCATTTTAGGCGAGCGGTATATGCTACAGAGCACAATATTACCAAGGCGTAACGGATCATCTGTGGAGTTTGTAATCATAGATATATGCCTAGGTTTTTTACAGAGTTAAAGGGGGTGGCCTATGTCACCCTTAGAAGACACCTAACGCCTCACCCCTAAAATTTTCGTTTTAAGCACCACAATTTTTCGGTATAATATATTACTGTAATGTATTAGCAACTTTAGGCTGACGGATGGCCGGATTGCTCATGGTTCACTAAAATGACTAACAGCTGGCTTCTAAAAATAAACGGCGAGTGGGACCGGGCATTTCCATTCCCTTCCGGTTCCCAAGTACATCCTCAGCAAAATTTTAGCCTACACTGGGCCCCTAGGTAATTTGCCAATTCTTTGTTGTATTAAAATATGCTAACTTATCGCTGTTTTTGCATAAAATCCTCAAATTTCTCCGTGCGGGGTTTTTTATTGCTAAAATTTTACCCTATTCATAATTGGAATCAGTCAATAACCTACACACATCTTTGCCGACTGCTGGCAGTTACAGTACGTTATGGTCGCTCCATTTGAGCTTAGGTCATCCCTCGGCGACCCGAGGGAATTGTGTCCTGATATTTTCAATCCGTCTAGTTCTGGACTGGTGATCGTCCAAGAAATGACGTCCCGTAGGTTAATTTTGGTACTTTCGAGAAGTCAGGTTAACGTAGCCAAAATTATGAAAATTGTGAAATGTTTTAAGCCTTGATTGATTTCTCGAAAACGGTTGCTTTGATAAAAAACCGTTGTAAGTTTGGAAGAAAGCAAGCCTAACTTGAAGTCCTGGTGTTTAGAGCATTTTGGCTTATATCTTTGTGACCGCTTTGTGAAAAATTTTAATCTTTAAGATAGATAACACATTACGCTTAAGATCCATGAAGGGTCATTGTAACTGCTTTTCGAGTCCTAATTTGACCTCTGTTTGCAGGTTGCAGACAACCTCTATCAACAGGGCGACACTAAACACTGGTATACGATAGTCTAAGCTTTTGTAAATATAAATCTCTGCAGATTCTTCACGCTCGGCCGTAACATTCCGGTGGTACGCGGCGAAGGCGTCTATCAACGCGGAATTGCTTTTGCAACAGACTTGCTCACCAATCACAATCAGTGGATTCATATTTTTGTTCAAGGCAAGATCAATCTCACACAAAAAGTCCAGACACGAATCAAATGGGGTGAGTGTGTAATTTAGCATCGGCAGTTTCAGTTTCTTCTTAAGGTTACTAATTCGTGTCCACATCGGTCTGCTCTGAAGTTTTCTGAACTTAGAGTTAGCTATAAAATTGGTTTATTAGGTCTCATTGATATCTACCAGCATCAATTACAACTGATTTCGTCAGCCGCGTCTGGATGCAATTCTTGTATACATATTGCAAAATGATTGTTGGTATAAAAATACGGTATACCAGTTGTCAGTACTACATACAGTTCTTTTACCCTTAATTGTGATTTTGTACGGTGTCGTTGCCTTTGGAGTGACGTGAATGCTATGGCATTTCCAAATGCCCCCTCCCCGCATTAGCCGACATTCACCAAAAGCCCTCGACTAAAATGTGCTTTCAACCGAAAACCCATGCAAATTTTTGTGTCCACACTAGAACTATATTTTTGGTGAAACTTCGTTGCAAGTTATGGGTTTTTAGCATTTTTCATTTATCCAGAACCCCGATTTGGGAATGGTGCCTTCCACTTACGATCCCCGTTTGTCAGCACTTACCGAGAAACCATGTACAAGGCCGTTTTTCCAGTCATCAAACCGTTTAACGTTAAACCAGATGATTGTATGCCATTAATACTTGTTCTTTGATGTATACGTACTGCTTGACAGACTGCAGGAATTTATTGCAGGGTGATCTGTGATTTAAAAATAATAATAATTATTATTGCTATTGCGCTCACTATGTTTTAAAACTGAAGTCTTTACCTAACGCATGTATGCTCTGTATTCTTAATTCAAATTAAGCTTATAAAATATCGCGTTTATATATTATTTAGCTTTTTTGCAGGAGTTGGTCAGATGATTTCCGATTGCAAACTGCTACCCAGGGTGCTACCTGTCTGGCATGTCGGTAAGACTCATGTATTCGTATATTGATGAAATTTTCAATATCTGGAAGCGTATAAGTACGCCCGAGGATCTTTATCAGAACGTAGTGAAACGTAGTGGAGATTGTGTGTTACAGGGTGAAATCTTTTAAATTTCGTGTGTGTGTGATCGGCTATAACTCGAGAACGTCTTAACCGATTTACATGATCTTGGGCTCATTCGAACCGGCATAGTCGATTTAAATGAGAGTTTTTGGGGTCTGGTTCCGTGGTCAAGGGTCAAAATGTGGGTTTTTCGGCCCCATTTTAGTATACCCTTCATGGAAGCAAGGTTATTTTAACTGTCGAATTTTTTCTCTGGATGGTTTTGTTTCATAGTAAAATGATAAATGCCGATGCCTCTTTTTTGTTTTTCGATTAAGGCTCCGGTTCTGGATTTATGGGGCTTGAGGTACGGGGGTATGGCGCCCCAATGGTTCCTCGACCCAAAATTTAAATATTTGTTCTGACCTCTTGGGCGGCTGATAAGATTTACTTGGGGGTTTTCGGGCATGGGAAACACATTGCCAGCGCCGGTTTTGCACTGCGACCCATGGTTCCATGGGTACGGGGGTATGACGCCCCATGGTTGGGGGTCAGAGGTCAAAATGAGGGTTTTTAGTACCCTTTACGGAAGCAAGGTTATTTTTATCTTAACATTCTAATTTCTTTCTCTGGTTGCTTTTATTTCATAGTAAAATGATAAATGTCGATGCCTATTTTTTGTTTTTCGATTAAGGCTCCGTTTTGGAGTTATGGGGTTTGACGTATGGCACCCTCATGGTTGCTCGTCCCAAAATTAGAAAATTTGTTCTGACGTCCTGGGCGGCTGAAGAGTTTTACTTGGGGGGTTGCGGGCATGGAAAACTCATTGCCGGTATTGGTTTTACTCTGCGACCCATGGTTCCATGGGTACAAGGGTATGGCGCCCCCGTGGTGCGGGCTCAGAGGTCAAAATGAGGATTTTACACCATTTTAGTACCATTCACGGAAGAAAGGTTATTTTTATCTTAACATTCGAATTTCTTTCTGTGGTTGGTTTTATTTTATAGTAAAATGATATATCTCGATGCTTCTTTTTTTGTTTTTCGATTAAGGCTCCGATTCTGGAGTTATGGGGTTTGAGGTACCGTCGTGGTTCCCCGACCCGAAATTTGAAAATTTGTTCTGACATCTTGGGCGGCTGATAAGTTGCACCTGGGGTTTTGGGGCATGGGAAACTCATTGCCGGTGTTAGTTTTGTTGTAACTTGTGCTGGTATTGTGTGATCTCCACATATAGTATATCGACGAATGTTATCGAGAGCTGATTTGATGTGCACGCAAAAGGTGTAGGCGTAGGTGTACCTATGCTTCACTACGTTCTGCAATCTCGATACAGTTACTAGTTATACACATAATCCTAACTCATAATCAGGGTGGGCTTGGTATTTTCCGGGGCCCTAGCAAAATTCTGGGCTTCCCTGATAATTTTTTGCACAAGACAACGGTCGGAACATAGTCCGTGTACGAATTAAAGATTTTGTTAAATTAAGTAAAAAATTCGTTTAAAATTCGGTGAAAAGATGTTTTTGACCTCAATAGAGATGTTTTCGCCGTTTTTCAGAGACCATTTATTAACAATTTTAGCGTTTTAGTTTTAACGAAACATTGAACGATGAAAATTTTAATTTCCAGCCTTTGTGTTCATTCCCGGAACCCCTCCAGCCTATGGCCGTGGCAAAATTTTCAGCGAATGTAGAATTCATATACGGCAATAATTGTAAAAAGTAGCCTATATTTTCGTTTCATAAAAATTATCTCCGCAGTGAAGTATCCACAGGGGAAAATTTTTTGTCTATGTCTATCTCATAACTCATCTTCGGGTTGATGGATTTCGATAATTTTTTATTCGGTAGCAAAAGTATTTGCTACCGAATAAAAACATTCAGACATTGTTGTCTCCCCATGTAGTATTTTCACCCCTTCCGTTGCTTTTGATGATGTTGTAATTTGCGAACTACGGTCTGCTGACTTATTGACGCTTTTAGCATGCATATACCGAGCTCCAACTTTTACGATCGAAAACGATAGAAATTTATGCACTTTAATTGACGAAATCGGTTCTGCAAACGATTATTGTTTGGTCTGCGTCTGTGGTGAGTTTAATTTACCGAACATTGATTGAGTTAACTGGTCGTGGACATCCCCAGACGATAAGTTTATGGACAGTGTTCTGGGTGCAGGTTTAGCACAGCATGTCGACTTGTGCACTCATGGCTCCAATACACTCGATCTTGTATTTTCAAATGACTCTAACTCTACTTCAAATATTGAAACTCTACCCCCTTTAAACACGTCTGATCATTTGTGTGTCTCATTTATGTTTTTCAAAAGCAATTCATCGTACTCGTCGTACTATCAAAATCGCCCATGTGTCAACTACGATTGGCTAAGGGCGCCTTAGTCACAAATTTGTCTTTATCTATCGTCTATAAATTGGGCTGACATTTTTCATTCTAACTGTCCTTCTGAAATCTGAACTAAAATCTGCTAAATCTTTCAGCAGTGTATTTCCGAACATGTTCCAGTTAAATCCCGTGGTCGGCGGCGAAAGCCCGTATGGGCCGATGGTTTATGCTGGAGAGCCTTGAAACAGAAGCAAAACGCCTTCCGCCGTTTGAAAAGAGTAAACTCAGAAACTGCATGGAACATCTACATCGAAAAGTCTTTGTCCGCTCTTTGGTTGGATGTAGTTTACGTAGATTTTCAAAAAGCGTTTGATAAGGTGGATCAATAGTCCCTTCTAGCAAAACTGAAAATGTACGGCATAACTGGAAACTTGTTGCTCTGGTTCAGTGACTATTTGTTGAATAGGCTTCAGTGTGTCGTTGTGAATGGTTTTAGCTCTGATTGGTGTGAAGTAACCAGCGGGGTTCCGCAGGGCTCTGTTCTCGACCCTCTACGGTTTGTGACGTTCATAAATAATATTGACGAATATCTCTCGTGTGCAGTTTACAAGCTCCAAGACGCATATTGCGGGAACAGCCTCAGGTTGGTTTTGATGACATGCTGTATGATCTTCATGATCTGTCTGAATTTTTCATGATGTCCAGCTTGATTCCAAATAGTGAGAAATGTCTGGTGATGCATTGCGGACATGGGAATCCCATGTCGGCATACTCCTTGATGAATAACATTCTGGAGATAGGTTTACTAGAGAGAGATTTAAGTGTTGTAATCTGTAACAGCCTTAAATTCTCCGAACACTGTGCAAATGTTTCTGCAACTGTCCACGGAGCGATTTTTGTAATCCGCCGAACAATACCGCATTGGACAAAGCAGATTTGGCTTGAGTTGTATCGATCTTTGATCAGACCACATGTTCAGTACGCTGTGTCGGTTTGCTGTCCATATCAGCGTGATATCGATGTAATTGAACGGGTGGAGAAGCATGCGACCAAGTTGTTGCCATCAATCCGTCATCTTGATCATCCAAGTCGTCTTCAATATGTAGGTCTACACACTCTAGCAACACGACGTCTTCGCAGTGATCTAATCCTTGTATACAAAATGGCCAACGGGGAAGTTGATATTGACATTTCCGATTTCTTTATTCTCGGGTGCCCTCGTACCCGTGGGCATGATTTAAAACTTCAATCCCCAGATATACCACGACTAGATATACGAAAAAACTTCTTTGCACATAGAGTGGTGCGGGTTTGGAATATCCTTCCTACGGAGGTCGTTTGGGCAACAACTTTATCGTCGTTCAAGCAGCGGCTTTACGCGTCAAATATTTTACCGGGTTAATACATGCGTTATATTGGTTTTCAATGCTAACGGGCCTCGTTGCAACGAGGCTGAAGCCCCTCCACAAAAGATGTCGTCTCAGGTCACTGATCTCTCACTTGGCAAACGAATTCTGCATACCTGATATGTGGCGGTGCCTTCTTGGGGGACGAAGGTACATATCAAAGTAATGAAGATATGCCCATTAGTTGAAAGCGAACAGCTACGACTACATCTTCGGGTTCAAAACGGCAAAAAACAGGTTTTAAGGGTTCTTTGCCAAATATTGCCATGCAAGTACCGGTCTTTCGCAGGCCATATCTCGTGAAACAGGTTCGCATCGAAATCAGCTCATCGCGATCTACAACTTTTTTACTTTAATTTTTTGTGGGACCACTTCCTAGGCCGCTGTGAGGCCGAATATGGCGCGTCTACCCTTTGTCAGAAATAACGATTTTTCATATTTCGGCATGCTGTTGCGTGTTTTCACCTTACAACGAGGGTCTATTAGGTTATCAAGCACACTGAATAAGATGGTTTTGCTATGCAGAATCCAACATTTGTCTGTATTATACTTTTTCATGGGGTTTCAATGGATTTACCATCGGCGTACCCGATTTCCAAAATGTAGTGAGTTTTCATCTGTTCGGTTATGTATTGCTCGTAGGGCATCAAGAATGATTTATATATAAGTTTTTAAGAATGTTGAATACGATAGTTCGGTTATCTGCAGACTAGCACGAATACTTTGTCCGGTTTCAGTATTTAATGGGTTTAAGGTCCATTAAATTTTAGTGTTCTCAGTGGGTTCAGGGTTACAGAGGTTTTACTATAGTATATATACATCAAAGACAAAGCCTGTTACAAGTGATTACACAAAATTACCACTTAATGAAACTACGCCCACTTCGTTTCACCTTCGCTTGCGAGTTGCTAGTAATTATTTTGGTTGATCTTATACTATTTTGGCTATTACAACGATACAAAGAAATTACGGTAATTCTTGTCGTTACCACAAATTTGTTTCCATTACCGTGAGCTTTTGTGCATCATTCAGGGTTTTAGGCCTCTGAGATTGGAGGTCAAATACTCAAGGTCAGCTCTTACCTTATAAAAAGGGGTGAGGAGGCAATAACTAGAGGTCAAGCCATGAGACTTTGCAAATATCGAAACATTTTGCCAAAAATGAGAAAAATGGAAAAAACGAAAGTTATGGTGGTCATGATCGAAAGTTTTATGGGTCATTGGGAGGGGGAAGCATCGTTTAGGGTTCACATAGAGCCATTGAGGAGTCGGGTTCCCCTTCCCCCAATAAAGAATCACAGAATAGAACACCTGTTTTGTGTACGTTTTCACTGTTACGATTTCGTCACTCCTTTCGTAATCTCGTTCACGCCACATCTTCTTGCTGTAATACAATCCTTTAGGAGTTTCTTTAGACCGCTGTCTTGTGCCGTTTTTGTCATTCAATCTCGCTTCCTATTTATATTTTCTCCTTCAAGTAATCTTGTTAATATCAATGATGCAGTTTTTATTCTAATTACTGCCCGTATGGCATCGGTGCTGGGTTACGACCGAACCAGGATTTCCAGAATAGGGACAATGGGGTGGTTTTCTCCTATTTGGCCAAATGCAACCCCCTACCCTAAAGCGCTGCTTTTCACCTGATCTATTTCTGACCCTAAGAGTCGTTCAGCAACGAAAAATGCAGTGTTGACCCTAAAAATATTACGTATAGCAGCTAGTGATTTTTACCTTAGATTACGCAGGTTTGTGAGGCACTGGTTGTTTAAAATTTGGTGTCAAGCTGTTTTCACCCGATGTATTTAAGGGCGTTTTTGATAAACTACATAAACGAAAAATTTACCTGCAGCACCTAATTATAGAGTCCTTCAAGCTGGGGGCACGGCTTTATTCGGTGCCTCCTGGCAAAACAATGATTGCCACCCGGTTCATGAAATTTTGGACTTCTTCGGGTAAAAGTTTTCGCTTCCTATTGGTAAAAGCAACAAAACAAATATTTACAAAAATCCCTGTCTGAATTAAAACTTCTGTTAAATTAAGTAAAAAATATCGTTGAAAAGTTGCTTTTGACCTCAGTAGAAACGTATTTGCAGCTTCTCGGAGGCCACTTAGTAACAATGATTTTAGCGTTTTACATAAAAAACACAGTGTTTTGAAAAGAGGTGGATTTAGAAGTCCTGCCCACCAGTCTAGAATCGAAGGGCCCCGACTCATACCCTCTGGCAAAATCTTCAGCAAATGAGAAGCCAAGCTACTGGCCTAGGACTGCGGCGGGGCCGCCTCCTCCCGTCTAAGTACCTGACATACCACAAAAATGTAAAATATGCGGAAGATTGAAAATCGGTACATATATGTTAGTCGAAAAAATTCAATAACTCCCCCTGACGGGGAAAATTTTAACACAACCCCTGTCACAGCGTTGTGCATCCGCTACTAAGCTAAACTTGGGTCACCCCTTCCCTCGAGATAGCCACTAACCTTGAATTTGCGACCCCAGTTGCTGGTCTGCCCACAGTGGGGTTTGCGGGACTCCCTCTTTACCAAAAAGCCCATGTGCGTCATTTTCCCTATGCCCATCCCATCACTTATCCGAAAACATTCGGGTGTCGGTTCCGGCTAATTTTTGACTTTTTGAATATCGGCGTGGAGGAATTTGCAATTTTTTTCATTCTTTTGTCAAAAGTAGCTAGCAAGTTGAACCATAACTGCACCACTATTCTTGGTGCTATTTGTGCAACACGAAAATTTTTTTATGTCTGTTCACTGTGGTATCTTTGAGTAGCTCTTCAATTTCTCAGTAGCCTTCTCAGAATCTACCAAGCAATTTATATAGATATATAATTTTTGAATTATTGCTTAGTCCAGAATTGGTTAGCTATGCCATTGCCTAACGGCTCCTGCTTGGTATTTTACGACAAGCAGCTATTGCCAAATGTGTCTATCAGTGAATTCTTATATGCTTGTGAAAGCACAACAGAGAAGAATTTCGAGTATGTAACTTTTTTGAAAATAATTTATTGTCCGATACTAGTAATTCGACGGTGAGGGTAGTTAAGTTAGTCAGGGCTCAACGCCTCAGTCGAGGTTCCAAATTGAGCTTCCTGATCGCCAGTCAAAGACACAGAGAGGTAAATACATCATTGCTAGTACATTAAGAGAATGGGTACGTAGTTACAAATTTTCAGTAGATATTAGTATTTTCTCGTGGGGAAAGAAGGGCCTACTTACTAAGTAGATGTATAGAGAAGCGTTGAAAAATGCTAATCCGACTACTGCCAAAATTAATTGCACTATACACGTAACAATGTTACCCGTATCATGAACACGATTCTAGATATATTGATGAAGGCTAGCCCCATGGCCTGAGAAGTTTTGACAACAGTTCGCTTTTGCTTTCGCCGCATAATGCTTATAAAATTACGATGACGGACCTGTTGGAATTATCAGTGGGTTGTCCAGTAACTCACCGGTGTTTTTAATATAACTATAAGTCTTATTTCCTTATTTATTGCATACTAGTAATCAACGAAGTTCTACCTGTTACAAAATTCGGATTGACATTTATATCGGTAGCGTTGTTGTTATATTCGTCAAAACCTTCGAATCCTGAGCTATTCATAGTCAAAACGTAACATCGGATCACACAATGCTAAAATATAACAATAATATCAGTAAGACCATGACAAATCCAAACAAGATTAGACGTGAGAGTATTATACGATATTGTCGCATAGTCGGTATTAACAAAGTAACGATAGTGGAAACATTTCAAAATTATAAATCATGGTTTTCAAAAAAATTTAATTTTTAGAAAAATTACGTTGTAGAGCCTTCGTACCTACCGAATTGGCTACTTTCCACTTAAGTTCAGTTGTACTCATCGTATCTAAAACTACCAAAATTACTACTCTAACCCAAGCTAGCCTAGCTCAACTCACCATAGCTTTTGACCTACGATTAATTGAAAAATGCTAAATTTAACAACTTTCTTATTGAAATTTAACGTTTATGGGTCCATGCAATGCCTCAAAGGTGTAATGATGAACCCATCGGTCAAAACAATGAAACCAATGTATTTTGGCTATTAAATAACACTATATGCACATCATTCACCCCCAACAAACAGTGTCATTAATACTTTTATTTTACCTTATTAAAGACCAGATTCCGGTTAAAAATTATAGTTCCGGTTCCGGTTACTCACTGTAAAATATTTAAAAAGGGTATCCGGGTTCTTTGACTTTCCAAACCCAAAGAACATCAATGCTAGCATTCAGGATAGGGAATTTATAACAGTTGGCTTAAGTATTTTCAAACCATGTTATAAAATTCGTGCTTACGAGTATAATGTCCCCTCGCCCACTTCCTGATGTATCTTGTTTCAAATGAATTATATTTGGAATTTAGTGAAATAAAAATTATTATGATTCTGTGTTCGGCTGTATAAGTATAATTAGCGATGAGCCCCGGGTATATGTAGATTTGGAAAATTTGTGCAAAATATGTTGAAAGGCTGAGCGTATAATACTCAAAGACTAGAGTTCACTTGAAAATTTAAAGATTTGCATGACCATTACTGACGTTCTGCGTTTTTTAATCAACTCTTGGTAATAACTACAATTTATCAATTTGTTAATAAATTACCCAATAGATATTGTAATTTTTAGGTTTCGACAATATCTTACCAAATAAAAGACCATATATTCCTAAAATTTGTCAGGTTAGTTACTTATATCCCATACGTTACTTTAGCTTAAATATATTGTCATAATGCAACACGACTTGGCTGTTGAAGTATAAAATCTGAATATTCTAAATGTAACATTCGATAAAAAGACTACTGTTGGCCTGAAAACAGGTTTTTAACCCGCGTCAAGGGTACAGCATACTATTATCGGAACGTAATGGAGATTGTGTGTTGCAGGGGTGAAATCTTTTAAATTCCGTCTGTGTGTGTGTGCGTGTGTGTGATCGGCCATAACTCGAGAACGCCTGAACCAATTTTCATGATCTTGGCTTCATTCGAACCGGCATAGTCGATTTACCGTGTACATCCCCAAGCATTTTTGATTTGGGGTCTGGTTCCGGGGTCAGGGGTCAAAATGTGGGTTTTTTGGCCCCATTTTACCCCATTTTAGTACCCTTCACGGAAGCAAGGTTATTTTTATCTTAACTATCGAATTTTTTTCTCTGGATGGTTTTATTTCATAGTAAAATGATAAATGCCGATGCCTCTTTTTTTGTTTTTCGATTAAGGCTCCGGTTCTGAATTTATGTTGTTTGAGGTGCGGGGGTATGGCGCGCCAATGGTTCCTTGAGCCAAAATCTAAAAATTTGTTCTGCCGTCTTGGGCGGCTGATAAGTTTTACCTGTGTTTTTTCGGGCTTGGGAAACTCATTGCCGGTGCCGGTTTTGCTTTGCGACCCATGGCTCAATGGGTACGGGGGTATGACGACCCATGGTTCGGGGTCAGAGGTCAAAATGAGGGTTTTTACACCATTTTAGTTTCCTTCACGGAAGCAAGGTTATTTTATCTTAACATTCGAATTTCTTTCTCTGGTAGTTTTATTTCATAGTAAAATGATAAATGGCAATGTCTGTTTTTTTTTGCTTTTCGATTAAGGCTCCGGTTTTGGAGTTATGGTGTTTGAGGTATGGCACCGTCATGGTTCCTCGTCCAAAATTACAAAATTTGTTCTGATGTCCTGGGCGGCTGAAAAGTTTCACCGGGGGTTTTCGGGCATGGAAAACTCATTGCCAGTATTGGTTTTACTCTGCGACCCATGGTTCCATGGGTACAAGAGTATGGCGCCCCTTTAGTTCGGTGTCATAGGTCAAAATGAGGGTTTCTACACCATTTTAGTACCCTTCGCGGAAGCAAGGTTATTTTTATCTTAACTTTAAAATTTTTCTCTGGTAGGTTTTATTTCATAGTCAAATGATAAATGCCGATGCCTCTTTTTTTTGTTTTTCGATTAAGGCTCCGGTTTTGGAGTTATGGGGTTGGAGGTATAGCACCCTCACGGTTCCTCGTCCCAAAATTAGAAAATTTGTTCGGACGTCCTGGGCGGTTGAAAAGTTTCACTTGGGGGTTTTCGGGCATGGGAAACTCATTGCCAGTGCTGGTTTTGCTCTGCGACCCATGGTTCCATGGGTGGGTACGACGCCCCATGGTACGGGGTCAGAGGTCAAAATACGGGTTTTTAGTACCCTTCACGGAAGCAAGGTTATTTTTATCTTAACATCAGAATTTGGGGTTTGAGGTACTCTCGTGGTTCCTCGACCCAAACTTTGTTGTGACGTATTGGGCGGCTGATAAGTTGCACCTTGGGGTTTTGAGGCATGGGAAGCTCGTTGCCGGTATTAGTTTTGTTGTAACTTGTGCTGGTATTGTGTGATGTCCACACATAGCATATAGGCGAATGCTATCGAGAGCTGATTTGATGTACACGCAAAAGGCGTAGGTGTACCTATGCGTCACTACGTTCTGCAATATCGATAGAGTTACTAGTTATTATCTGGTGAAATTGCGATGCAAGTATCTGAGAACTTGTGGAGTTTGAAAATCATAGTGGCAAAGCCTCTATTATAGGAAAGGGTAAAGTTCTAACAGCTGATGACGTTATCGCTTCAATTAGCCATACCATGGCTTCCGGAATACGTGGAGGGGTACGATTCCGATTTGGCCGGCTACGACCCCTATCATCGTCGACGTCCTTTCCATGCCTTTAACACGCATTTCCAGATCATATTCCAGCCCCGTGATATTTTGGTCGATAACGAAAAAAATGCAGTGCTAACAAAGGCAATTTGATATAATTAATATATGGCCCAGCAACTGGTTAAAATTTTATTCAAGCCTGACATAAGCATCAGCCCAAATATGATTTTTTGTTGCCCTAAGTATACTCCGGGCTGAAATAGTCTTTGTTAGCACTGCGTTTTTCGTTATCGACCAAAACATCACGGGCTGGTATATGATCTGGAGATGGAGATGCGTATTGAACGCATGGGAAGGACGTCGACGATGATAGGGGTCGCAGTCGGGGTGGGTCACAAATACCTTGAAAGAACAAAATTGTAACGTGCCACACTTATTTCGATACTCCCCATTGTGTCCCTTCTGGTACCCACAGACCTAGTATTTGTGATACAGCCTATTTATGCAACTCCGCCGCCTAAAATATTTGTCGAAAAGTGATACTTCGTCAAATATTAATTTATGTAAAATTCTACTCCGTTATCCGGATGTTCTCAATGACAAAAAGAATTTTCTGTTCAGGTATCGCAATCAACATGCGAAGAATGCGAACATGCTATATATGTTACTATTTCTTGAAAACAAAATGTTAATAATGTTTTTAAAGTAAAAAAATTACCCAACTACGTTTCGTGCGGTGAGATCCTAACTATCGTGTCTAAAACTCGGCACAATAAATTGACCGCGTGCTCGCTCGAAAGTTACTTGTGGGAAAATATGTTTTCATACTTAAATTTTATAGTTTGTTTTCTTCGCTCGCTCGTAAGGCGACAGTCATTTATGACGAGTACCGTACATTTATCTGTAGATGTTTATGAGAGTTATTAAAGTCAATTTGCTGATAAATAAGCTATTGTTAGAATCAGTAGTCTAAATCTGAAGTTACAAACACATGATTGTAACCGGGAAAGATCTTCATGTGTAAGTGCTTAAACAAAAAACGTAACAAAAATATGCTTCTGCAAAAATGAATAATAAATTATCCATTTAAAATTCTTACCCTACGAAAACTTGAAACTTAATACTGGTATATTATTATCACTATATTATGAAAGCTTATGATTTCTATAGTTGATGTAATAGGTATGGTGACCTTAGTGTGTTGTGATAATGCAGAGTGTGTACACGACAATTATTAATTACGGTCTCAGAAAAATTCCAGAAATAGATTGTGTGAAGACATTGAATGGCTGTCGATTTCCGTTAGTGAATATAACTTCGATGAAAATCGTGCTTCCTTTCGTAAGTCAGTACCACTTCTTTTAAAACCCATGCTCGTTCTAGCCATACACAGAAATTAAGGCAACTAGGCGTTCCGTGAAATTCTATGCAAGAATATGATCGTTTGCTGAGTAACTATAAAACGGATATGGAACAATCCTGTACACATCCGAATGTCAATGCTGATCACCAAGGCAGGAATACCCGCCTGATTAGTGATCTGACGAACTCATCGTAGTAGCGACTGACATGTAAGACGAACAAATTCTGTTGAGTCGTGATGGTGAATGACCCTGAATCGGCGTTTCCGTATAAATGCATCTGGTATCGCGCATAGGCTCACCACTCACATCCGGTTGCGACTACACCATCTTTGTTTGTCCACACTCATTGATTTAACATTGTAACATTGCCTACTCTGGACTCTTATGTGAACGAGGATTAGATGTCAGTTGTGTATTCGGCCTTACGCACCTCCATTTTTGGGTGCGGATTGGGTGTCAAAGCACATGGACACACAATTTAGGGCGTCAGATTAATCTTACAGTATTGTTGGGAATTTGGACGGGCCAATAACAATTGTCTACCCGACGGCGTCAAAACTGTGGGTCCGAACAAACCCCAACACTCATAAAATGCTGACGCTCCTATGTAGGAGGGTAGATGTTTCCCAGGTGGTTCTGAAAAAGTTGACGAGCACTATCCCGTCAACGAACCTCTTTGTCGACGTTAGCCTATGTTCACCAGTTTGCATCGTATTTTAAGCAATACTTGTTAAAATTTTCCGCGCGACCGGGGGGAGGGGGTGCGCCGGAGCACCAAGGGGCAGGAATGCTCACCAACGCCTCGGGGGGGGGGGGGGGTGGCTGGCCTTTCAGGACTCATGTTTCGGTATGTATGCCTCACAACATTCTGGCCAATGTGTTTAACACCACAAATTGGGGAGGAAGGTGACACATGACGCCGGTTTAACATCAGAGTATGCTACTATTTCCTTATGCCACAGCCTTGGTGTTAGTAATCTCAACGGTTAGAAATTTGCATAATTGAAAAATTCATTTCAGGATGTGACGATAGTGTTTGGCGATCTTATCAATTACGAGGGTTTGATCACTGATCTGAGACATAAACAAGCTTCTCAGGTATGTATGTATTTATATCGCTGAAACGGCATTAATAGAGAAAATGATTAGATAGTGAAACGTTTAGAATCTTGGGTCTCTGAATACATGTCACACTAGTGGCTTATTTTATATCCAACGTGGCGAATCCTGAGTGTTGAATGTGTAATTTAAAGATATGCATATACACTGACATATTGAGCACCAGCAAAATGATTCTAATATCAGCCATATTGTATTCAAACAATACTCTTGAGGATATTATGTACATTTTTTGTGTATTTATGGAGTCACAATCTAAGTTAGATTAATCCATCAGCATTCATTTGTTCTTTAATACACAAAATGTGCCTTACAATTTAATTACTGCTATTTCTCAGACCAAAATAATGTATTAAATTAACCCTTTCATGACCACTGGTGTCAAATGGATCTACCGCATATTGATTTGCAGACTGAGCCTGTCGTATGGTGCATGTTTGTACATAGGTGCGTTGTTATTCGGAAGTTGCTTAAGGAACCGAGCAACAGCTACTAGATCACGCCACCTGGAATTTGTCAAACACTATAGGATACATAAATTTTGTCGCGCGTGAAAGCATTAAAGCGTGAAAATATTTATATAATAAAATTGCAATTATCAGAAAATATATTTGCAGCAGCAAGAACACTGCGTTTTACATTTTTTGTATATGCCAGAATCCAGAGTGATGATGTCTCAGATTTTTATGCTATTGTAAAAGGCCATACTTTCTCTCGGGGCGTTGCAAACTGTTGCGCAGATAGGTAGATTCACTTCTAAAAATTCTTCATTTCAATGTTAGAAATTGTGTTACGGTTTATTTTACGCAGCGTTGTGTTTTCGTAGACGGTCCACACGCGGACTTCTGCTACCTACCCGCGCCCACTAGCCGGGTAGAATAGCTAAAACTAAAAAACGCATGATACAGTCGCGGACATGAATAAGTGCACAACAACAAACGCAGTAACGTTCGTTTTTAAACGAGCACTACAACGCTCGTTTGCGTTTACATGCGTTCATAAACAAACGCAAAACATCGTTAAAAATGCGACATACGTTTTCTATGTTTACGTTCGTTTGTAAACGAACGTTCAAGAATCGATTTTTTGTTACGGTCGTTCGCGTTCGGTTTTTATGCACTTATTTTTGTCCGTGACTGTACTATTACACTTGATAGTATTTTGGGATTTTTGTAGCAATACAAACTAGCATATACCCACGGCCGGTTGTAGTCTTGTTTTGACTGGAATCATTAACACTGCGTATACAATCCTGGTACAGAGCTATACTTCCTCTCGCATCGCCACATGTTTTCGGGCCACACAACATAATTCTATCTAAAGTAATCTAAGCTCAGTTGTGAAGTTGTTCCCCTGAAAAGGAACTGGGGTGCTAGAATTGGTTCGTATTTTAACAACCTGCTGTCATATCAGCCTTATACTTTATAATAAAAATTATTTATTCTAACGTTGTTTTAGTGACTGTTTATTAGTCTTAATATACATATTCAGTGATGTTTGATTTCAATTTTTAAGAGCACAATCCGTAAAGCGCTTGCCGACAAGATTCAAGACGAACTCTACGCCCTTCAAACGGTTGCCGAAATTGCTCACACTCAGCACACTAATGAATGTGGCCGTTCCAATAAAACATTGGTAGCTCGAAACGATTCCCAGGCGGATAATCCTTAGAAGACAAAATCCCGGGAAGCTACTGAACACCAATCCTAACTATTATCGAATGCAACCCACCAGAGCTGGCGAGATTCCAACTACCGGCAGTGTAAATTAAATTTTAGTAGTCAAATTTTGTGATTATGCCTTTAATGTGACCAGAATCCGATGTGGTAAAAAAGTAGGTCCATGACGGTTGCCAATCGAATTTGGTTCTAATTGGAAGATACAAACGCTCGGCGCGACATATGTATACTATATTTAACCACCGGAAAAGTGTATAATGTACTAGAGGTGAGACTTTCAGCCCGCTGCCCGGGACGGACCCAACTGTTGCAGATCTAGACCGGGCCATAAATTTCAGTTCATTCTTACTTCAGTAAAAGTTCGAAAGACCAGCACGCGATTCGATAATATTAAGGTTATTTTTAAGAATTTTTTGTAGGGCTCACGTCATATACGTTTTTATCTTTATATAACCTTATCCTTAATATCGAGTTGACTTACACCAGATTACAAACGGGCGGGGCCAAACATTATTTATAACGGGTCCGGCCGAAATTTTTCTCACCGCTAATGCAAAACTGTCAGATGTATTATTTAGCTGTGTAACAGTAATTTGTTTTGTATTGCATTTGCTTTATCAATCAAAAATTGAATTTGATGCACAATAATGTCGTTATACTCTGGATACACAAAATCAGATTTGTGTGCCTGTTTGGTAATTTCAATGTAATAAGGGGCTCTTTATTAACTGTGAACTGTTTTGCTTCTGCAGTTGCAATCATAATTAAGTGCTCAAAAATCGATCGAAGTTTCGTTCGATTTCGATCGTTTGCGTTTAAACGAAAATCCATCGTTTAAACGAAAATCGATTAATTTAACGAATTTCGATTGCGTCAAAATAAAAAAATAATTTAATAAAAAATGTTAATTCGCGTTTAATTTAACGAATTTCGATTGAGTTGAAATAAAAAATTGACGAAAATGTTAGTTTGCGTTTAAACAAAGATCGATCGATTGCGTTTTCATTCGATTTCGTCTACGTTCGATTTTATGACTGTAACTGTACCATTTTTCGGGCTATACATAGTCATTTCGTAGCTCACTGACCCACTAAACATGTTTCGATTATTAGCAATGAAAAGAAATTAAAATAAACCACAGCTTAAAAATAATTTGCTCATAAAACATAACAATCCATATACTTATTATTACTAGTACGTTTTCATGTGATATAATTCGATTAATTTTTTCCGGTATAGTTTTTAGTTGGACATTTCTCGAAAAACAGCTACTGGGAATTGTTACATTTCACAAGTTTCATGCAAGGAGTATATGCCTGCTCTTACCATAAATGATTCCTAACAGAAATTTGAAATTGGCACTCATTTTTATGCCGCGTGTTGTAATACCGTGTCAGTAGTTCATATGACAGTTATGATTTTAATATTGCCAACAGTTTATGGTCGACTCTACTAGAGTTTTAGCACGGGCCAAAATTTTT
Organism: Trileptium ribeirensis; assembly: GCA_030248225.1. NCBI lineage: Eukaryota > Metazoa > Nematoda > Enoplea > Enoplida > Thoracostomopsidae > Trileptium > Trileptium ribeirensis. Next base: position 47,771 of record JASANE010015707.1, read on the forward strand.
CGACCTATACTAGAGGAAATCGAGAAAGACCCGTCCCGGAGCTGCGATATTTCGACCCGACCCGTTTGTAATCGGATGTATACCCGCTTGATACAAAGAATCCGGCGGTATAAGGATAAAAACTTATATAAAATGATCGCCACAAAAATTTTAAAACGAGCCCAAATTATCGAACCGTATATTAATCTTTCAGTCTTTCACTGAGGTGAGAACGAACTGAAATTTTTCAGCCCGACCCGACCCGTCGGAAAGACGTGTCGGTCCGGCCAGTGCAACAACTGAGCTCGGCCCATTTGTAATCAGGTGTCGGTCCTTTCCGCCAAAATTCTCAACCCTAGACCTAAATCAGAAGCAAT